>ML819798.1:22074-45017 GCA_009831015.1 Picea engelmannii | reverse complement strand
CCAAATTTGTCAGTATCAACATTTTCTAATATTTCATCATCAATGTTGATAGATTCTCCTGCATATTTCAATTTAAAGTTTATATTAAAAAACATAACCCGAACACAAATTCACTAAGTTATATATACTTGAGTGTTAATCTTGTATAAATCTAAATTTATGTACATACCTATAGGTGATTCGTCTTCTGATTCAATTTCGGTTTCAATGTTTTCTTCGACATTATGAGACAAATCTATTTATGTTTTTTGAAAAACATCAAATTGTAATTACAATCAATTATATTATTTGCAATATTTTAAATTTGAATTCTATACTTTGAATTTTGTACTTTCTAAATACAGTCCCAATGTGTGTCATGTGCTCAATCATCATATGTGCATGCATACCTGGTTGAACTTCTTCTTGTCGAAAATCTCTATTGACATTATCATCGTTTCTTTCTTCAATATTTGCACGTTCTTGTTTCTTTCTCCGATAAATCTCTTTCCTTTGTTCGATTTGGCGAGTATCATCTCGAGTGCGATCATATTTTCTCTTGCGCAAACTTTTGTTTCCCATGACTTTTATAGTTATTTGTAAAAGATATGTTCAACAAAGACTTCACCCTGAAAAAATGCTCAACATTTATATTTCAACATATAAATTGTTATTCCAATAAAAACTTGAACAAACATCAATTACCTTATTAAAAAAAAAACCAAAAAGATGATTAGAAACTTTGTTTAAGTGCTCTAGAAAACCACCATGTATCGATATTGATCCTCTGATTGAGCCTATGGAACAGAGGGAAGAAATAAAGAAAGAAAAGAATACAACGGCAATCAATAATAGAAATTCTTTGAAATCCCTATCCTCGAGCTTATATCTATTTGTCCATCTGATAAATTGTGTTAAATGTGTTCGGTCGAAAGCCTATTTATACAATTTGACGCGAAAGAAAACGATACGACGTGTCGTTTCATTTTTTCCAATGGACATAATTCGTTGGACAGTCTTTCGACCGAAAGAATGGTTTTTCGGCCGAAAAACTTGGAAACCATTCAGTTCTAACGGTTTCCGTTAGATTTTAGTCTTTCAGCCAAATTATTATTGTTTCGGCCGAAAACAGGAAATTGGGACTGAAACTAAAACCAAAGAATTTCCCCAAGCTTAACTGAACTTCGAAGGTTGCTGACTCCTGCAAATACTGAGAATTTGGTTTTGAAAATGACACCAGCATTTCCAAAATTGAATCTACTTTCAATTCCTATAATTTGTTTTCATTTTCTTTATTTTTATCTAATTTTATTTAATTTTAAAAAAAAATCACTACATAATATTTTCAGCAGACATTATGATTTGGTGAAATGAAATATCGGTATCTCTAAAATAATACAGTGAAAAATTTGGAAAAAAATATATTCATAATCCTTAAACCGTTCTTTTCAAAAGGGTATATTTAGTTTTTAGTTTTATGTAAAAATTAAGATAGATACAATGTGTAGAAAAACATGTGTTTAAAATCTGGAACATTTTCAGCTTGGTCAACTTCAAAAAATTCTCGAAATTATAATATTCATCCATTAGATTAAAAATTATAGTCATAATAAAATAGAGTCTCTATAGTCATCATTTCTTAAAAACATAAGTTTGATAATAGATACATTGTTGTAGAAATAAGTAACTCAATATCACTCATTTCATGTTTAAGGAACATACTGTTAAACAATTGTCAAATTGACATATCAAATTGTGATAAAACAAATTTGAAAAATAGTCATTGGAAAGGTAACACAATTTTTCACAAGTTTTGTTTTTACTGTAAAGTGAAATTCTAAATAAAAAAAATACTTTTGTATGCCGGAAGTTGAATAACTTGTGAAAATACAATTTTTTTCTTCATAAAACAAGAAAAAGTGTAACCCATCTTCATGATTTCACCCTACTATATTGTAATTGGCAGCATTCATGTCACCTTTGAATAGAGCACAAAGTTATTGAGTCCTTGTGTCATCATAATTTTGGGTTTAGCATGGCCTTAGGAAGCTGATCCTGCTACAACGTTTTCTCTATCCACTGGTTACTCTTCCAGTCCCTATAGAGAACGTTATTGATCCCTCCTGCATCCAATTGTCACATCATTGAGTCCATGCTTCCGGAGTTCACCATATGTCTCTTGCTCTTTTTCAAATGAATTCTATCAACCTGTGTCAGCCACTCCTTAGAAATATTGACTTTGCATGTCGGCCATACCCTTAGTTTGTCTTAGAATCACATGATACTTTGGTCTTATCATGCAACCTGGCCCTAGTTTCATCATTGGTAGGTCACCTTGAACCCAACAATTGACATTTCATCATTGGTCGTTGAGTGGGTGATTTACTTTGTGTTCAACGACAAGAAATCTAATCACACTTTGGGATTCATGCAATGTCTTGAATTCCATTAGCCTTATTGGTGGTTTCCTCGCCTCTGTCAACAATTTTTCATCATTGGCTGCTATTCAGAGGGTCATTTTTGTGTACCGCTTGCATTTGGCACATGAAAAAGACACATAGGTTCGTTGGTTCATGAACATGTTCTTCATCCGATCTCCACCAAACCATGAAGCTCCTTCTTTGTTCCTCATGCTGACTGATGAGAGATGCCTCAATTCTCTCCTTTCAACGGGTTTCCTTCCATCGACTTCAACTCATTTATTTTGGATATGGGACCTAGATTTTTATGAGTACCTTGAGGCTTGCAGTCATTAGTCGCAGGGTCTCTCACCATTGAAAGATGGGAATACATCAATGTCTCATGATCAATGGATCTCTCAAGTGTTCGACACCAACTCCTTTATTCACATTTGTAGAGATGTACTCAGTGCCTTGATACCTACTTTCATCATTGGTAGGTTGTTTCACATTTGTTAATGGTATACTTCAATAACCGATAATCAAACGATGTCTCATCATGTTCGACCTCAACTCATTTATTCACATGATGTAGACTTGCACCATTGGCAGATAGTGTGGAATACTTGAAGACATCACTATGTGGTCGCAGCTTTCCTGAGCTGCTGCTTCCATTTCATTGGACTAGTACCTATTTGACTTCAGTGATCATGGGAGATCAGATTATACTACATAGTATACAGATATCTTCAGATTGATTTTTGAGACTGGTTTCACTGGGCCTTATTCGTGACTATGACAACTTTTGGCATATAACCACATTTGTATTTTCCTATTCATGGCCATGAACACTTGTTTGGTATATTTTTCACATGGATCTGCATTGTATTCTTGGAAGCCATGTACGCAAAGTCAGTACATAATGTAATGAGCAATTGAGTTCATCCAGCTGGTTCTCTACCACTCCACTTCTGGTTTATTTATAATGTATCTCGGTCATCATAGATACTCCTCTGATCTCACACATTAGGGGGCATCTATTATAGAAAGATTTGCCTCACCATTGTTATCTTGCAAAGAGGGCCTTTTTTCCATTTGCCTATGCAGAATTTTTATCCCTTTTTGATGAATCTAGAGCTAAAAACATACATTTTTCCACATATACACTCCCTATCAGTTATAGAAGATGCATATATGCTTGTTGCTCCACTACAGCTCGCGTATATCAGGATTTGTGCCAGAAAATACAAAATGATGTCAGGTTTCCATGTCACGATAGAATATCTCTAATCCTTGGCCTTCCATATACTGGAAACGTTCTGACTCAGCCCTTCAGTTGCATTCTGAAGGCTATAAGAGCACAATTTTGAGCTATGGAAAAGGAGAAAAAGCATTCAACTTTGAAAGCAAAGTTACTATGGAGAAATTACTTCATATTGAGTCTGCATCCCTTTATCCGTCAGGTCTGAACACAATGTTTATCCCCCAAGCTCTTCCCTTGTTATCGAGAGGACCTCTTTACCTCTTTCTCATGATCTTGTCGTTGATGGAGGATTGAAGTGGTGGAGACCCAATTGGAAGGAACTTGGTTTCTTGGTTTTGAACCATGTGGACACAGAAGTCTGTAATGTTGACACTTCTTTTGATCAATTATTTATAGAAATACTCATTTCCCGTGCTATTGGTATCTTGCAAATATATGATTATTATCCATGGGCGTGTTTGTAATGTTTATTAACAGATTATGCTATCTGATGTGCTAAATCCTTTTATATCATCACTATATACTTACTTTTCTTGTTTGTTGAGAAATTCTCGCAGGTATAAAGAAAGATTTGCCTCACCATTGCTATCTTGCACAGAGAGTCTTTTTTCCATTTCATTGTGGATAATTTTTATCCCTTTTTGATGAATCCAGAGCTAAAAGCATACATTTTTCCACATATACACTCCCTATCAGTTATACAAGATGCGTATACGCTTGCTTCTCCACTACATCTCATGTATATCGGGATTTGTGCCAGAAAATACAATATGAAGTTGGGTTTCCATGTCACGACATAAGATCTATGATCCTTGGCCTTCCATATAATGGAAATGTTCCGACTCAGCCCTTCAGTTGCATTCTAAAGGCTATAAGAACACAATTTCGAGCTATGGAAAAGGAGAGAAATCATTCAACTTTGAGATCAAAGTTACTCTGGAGAAATTACTTCATATTGAGTTTGCATCCCTTTATCCCTCAAGTCTGAACACAGTGTTCAGCCCCCAAGCTCTTCCCTTGCTATCGAGAGGACCTATTTGCCTCTTTCTCATGAGCTTGTCATTGATGGAGGATTGAAGTGGTGGGGACCCAGTTGGAAGGAAATTGGTTTCTTGGTTTCGAACCATGCCGACACGGAAGTCTGTAATGTTGACACTTATGTTGATCAATTATTAATAGAAATACTCCTTTCCCGTCCTATTGGTATCATGCAAATATATGATTATTATCCATGGGCATGTTTGTAATGTTTATTGATGGATTATGCTATCTGATGTGCTAACCCCTTTAATATCATCACTATCTACTTGCTTTTCTTGTTTGTTGAGAACTTCTCGTAGGTATAAAGCTTTGGGTCAAAGTACTCAACTGTGGAACATCATCAAACGTTGGATTGAGGTAGGCCTCTTTATTGTATTGCACATTAGTTTATATAGAATATGTTGGAATTGAGTTGATTTCTGTAGTCATACCTGTCTATTGTGGTTTACCCTTAGCCATAAATAGTTTTTCCCTTGTAATAGGATGCAATACATATAAACCGCGTACATACATGGGATGTAGTATAGATAGGGAGTGTACATACATGCGCTGCAAAACATATAGGTTTCATATATGTGGGTTTTGGTTGGTATAAGATGAGTACATGATGCAAGAGCATCGTCATCAAAGCGTAAGTGTAGGACAAATCAGTGCCCTAGCGCACATTTTGAAGTGTTCTGCATTTTAAAGATGGCATGTCATGAAATATATTGAAAAGATTGTAATTAAAGAAGATCTTAAATGTTAATAGGTTGAACCATCATGTGAGATCGATGGAGGTTGTAGTTTCTTGAATGTAGTTAATAACAACATAGATATGAATCATTCACTCTTATCTGTCTGTATCGATCATTTATTGTAATAAGCCTTAGTAGTTGAAATCTTTTAATTTGATAGGATAGCACTAAGGTAGTGAGATGGAAAGGCTCTATGAGCTCTTTTTGTATTAATATGTGTATTGTTTCCCAAATGAGGTTGTTGAAAGTTATCTGAAGTTGTTATTTTTGATATTGTTGAATATTATCGAGTTGTATGAGCCCATGTACATATCATTTGAATGAATATAACAGAGAAGTGTAATTCCCAGATGTTTGGTGTTGTTGTTATTGTGTCTATATGAATGAATGGTAGGCTTTCTGTTTAATAACATTCTCTATTATTACTTGTTCTTATGAAACGAATGCATTACATGGTTAAATTTATGAATATGTGAGGATTAGATACGTTTCAATTGTTTCTCTTCTACAAGCTCATGCAAGGAGTGCACATTGTCCACAAGGAGTGCATTGACATAGTCTAGTGTGACTCATAAGGTCGGGAGAGATAACGTCGAGATTTATGTGCAAGGTGTGCATAATGTCCATAAGGAGTATGTTGACAAAGTCTAGTTTGACTCAAAATCTCAAGAGATATAACATGAAGTTTCATTTGCAAGGGTGTGTAGGGGACCACACAAGGTGTGTGTGGGTATAAATCCACTCAATGTCATATTGTTCAAGGGGAACAATTGAGTCGTGTAATAATTGTTGCAAGGAGCGTGGAGTCTCCCACAAAGTGGTTAAGTTGAGAGAAACATGTTGCAAGGTGTGCTCAGTGTCGATATTCGACTAAGTGTCAAAGAAAAATTATGAGAAGCTTAAACGTTTCAAGGCAGAACAAGCTCAGAAGAGATAGCGGATGGAAATTCTTCAGTAAGGAAGAGCCCACTGAAAATTTTGTAATCAAAGAGAAAGATCCATTCAGAGGAATCAGTATCTTTACAGATTGTGAGATCTGGGAAATTTTCATGCAGGATAGTCTTAAAATCCTTCGGCACTTCGTGCATTCAAAGGTTTTGAAAGTGTTTAAGGAGTGGGATCATTGAAGTCCCGAAGAGGCGAAGTGAAATCCTAGTCGTCGGTATCAAGGAGGATACGTGGCAGCAGGTCAAAGAGTCTGGGAGATAAAGCTCTGAGAGATTTGCGTGGAGCAAAGAGAAATTTATTTTGAAGTCATGAACACCGAAGAAATATGGATTGTTAGATCCAGAAGGACATGTGGTAGAGATCCATTTAGTTCGAAAGAAGAGCACTTCAGAGAAAAGTCTGTGTGGAGGAACAGGAAATCTGAAGCACAAAGTAACGAAGTAAATCATGGTCGTCTATTTGAGAGGGACACAAGTCATCAGATCATGGAATCCAAAAGAGTGCATTCTAGGGAAAAAGAAAGGAGGAAGTGGAGCCATTGACTGGAAGTCATCCGAAGCTCTAGAGGTAAGAAGCTAATCGTAGCCATCAATGGTTTGGACACGTGGCGTCAGAACTATTATTTCGGTGATATGACACTTCGGGGAATTTAGAGAGTAAAATTATGAAGGTCACTAGTCCCGAAGGTTGGATCCAACAATATTCATTGATGAATGGAAGGAGACATGGAGAGTAGATATTTACTTCAGAGGATTAACACTCTGGGAGAGCGAGAGAAGAGGAGCGTTGAATGGAATTCGTCTTAAGGGGAAACAAAGGATGCATCTTAACCGTCGATCAAAGTGACCACATGGCGCTCGATCCATAGCTCTAGGTACAAATCACTTTGAGGGAAAAAGTTGTTTGGAAGGCTTGGAACCACCCGAAGCCAAAGTCCCGAAGTGAATCACGGTCGTTGGATGTTGGAGATGCGTGAGCCGTAGATCTTGTCTGGGTGATTTCTCTGGTTCGGAGTTCGGGAACAAAGGAGTCAGCTGCACTCGAAACAGTCGAAGCCCGAAGTTGTGAAGGGGGATAGACGAAGGTCATAGCCTATGATCATAAGAAAGAAAGGCCTAACATAGGAGATAGCGCTCACCACTTAGAGTTACCAGAAGGGACAGAGAAAGGGCGTGCGAGTGAATCGAGACTGCGTGGGTAACCAAAGGGGGGCCTGGGTAAATTAATTTTAGGGCCTAACAGAGGCCTAGAGATATGATTTAGCTTAGCTCAGTGAAGATCCATGACTGGGAGATCACATAGCCCCTAGAAGAGAGGGGGCTTGCATCAAGTGGTATGAGAGCCTCAAATTTTAGTCTGTGTAAAAGAAGGAAGTAGTTTGGTATCATCAAGTGGTATCAACATTGTAACATAAACTATGTGTAAATGTAAATTTCATCACAATGTCCCCTAGAAGACGTGCAGAGTGACCTATAGCAAACCAAGCCGTGGAAAGGGAGATGAGATAACTTCACACAAGATTATATTCTATGTAGACAACACAAAGAGTATCACCTGATGTTGGAGACATCAGTTATGCAGAGAGAGAAGACGTGGAAGTTGAAGGAGTTGCAGGAGAAGATGTTGCAGAATAGCGATTGCTGAAATCTCTTGTCAAAATGGGAGAAAGAGAAAAAATAGAAATCCCAATGTATGAAGGCAACTTAAATGTTGAATAATTGTTGGATTGGATGAGAGAAATGGAAAAATACTTCGACTATGAAGAAGTTGATGATGAGAATAAAGTAAAACATGTTGTCACCAAATTGAAGGGACACACAACGCTATGGTAGGATGAACTACAAGATGACATGAGTAAAGGCAAGAAAAAGATCAAGAACTGGGATATAATGGTAGCCAAGATGAAGGCTAAATTCATACCCAAAGACTATCAGATAAATATGTTTAGGAAATTATATAACTTGAGATAGAAAGGATAGACAATAAAAGAATACATCGAGGAATTTTATAATTGTAACATGAGGGCTGGAAAAAGAGAAAAAGATGATGGAAAGTTTTTCAGGTACATTAATGGACTGCGATATGAAATTCAGGATGAAATCAACATGATAATGGCGAGGATGGTGGAGGATGCTTATCAAATTGCACTAAAGGTAGAAGAGAAATTGGCCAGGAAACGGAGCCAACGAAGCAGAGGGAGAATTCTAAATAGAGGTAAGGGAATTGTCCATGACAAGGAACATAAGCCCAAGGTTGAGACTATAAAACCAAACTGTCACTCAAAAAGAGGAGGAAGTTCTTGAGGGAGACAATATGGTGGAAGAAATGCTTTTCCTTGAGGAAGAGGAAGAGGAAGAGGTAGAGGAGAGGTGAAGTGTTATGCCTGCGGGAAAACACGACACATGTCTTAGGAATGCAATGAGAAAATAAAGAAGGAGTAAGTGAAGATCACATTTTGAAAGCGTAGAGGTGGAATGTTGAGGCAGAAGGCGCAAAAGATGGGAGGTATTTGATGATGAAGAAGGTTCTCTTGAAGCCAGATCCAGAGGTGGAAAAACTAGTGCAGAGGAACAGTTTGTTCAGAACTACTTTCAAGACCAAAGACAGGGTATGCAAGGTGATAATTGACAGTGGTAGCACTGATAACTTGGTATCGATAGAAATGGTGGAGAAGTTGGAGCTGGATACAAATGCGTATCCGAACCTGTATAGAGTCTCATGGTTGTAGAAAGGACACCTGGTAATGGTAACTAAACAATTCCAAGTTGAATTTAAGATAGGAGGATATAGAGATTAGATTTTGTGTGATGTGATTCCCATGGATGTATGTCATGTATTGTTGGGGATACCATGGAAGTTTGACATAAATTTCATTCATGATGAGAAGAATAATACTTATACCTTGGAGAAAAATGGTAGAACACACATGCTACTACTAATAGTGGAAAATAAAGTGAAGGAAGAATCCAACACAAGTATACTTCTCATGAATGGGAAGGAAATTCTAAGTGAATTCAATAAGGAACAATAGATGCAATTTGGTATGGTGAGGAAGCCTAGAGTCATCCTTACAAGTACTTCTATGTATGATCTTCCTGAAGAAATTTAGGAGCTATTAGAAACATTTGCTGACATAGTAGTGTATGAGTTACCTCACTCATTACCACCCATCAAGAGTATTATCCATCACATTGATCTCATACTAGGAGTGAGTTTACCAAACAAAGAAACTTACATATTGACACCTCAAGAGAATGAGGAGGTAAAGAAACAAGTCTAGGATTTGATGGACAAGGGTTTAGTCAGAGAGATCTTGAGTCCATGAACAGTACCAATTGTGCTGAGTCCAAAAAAAGATGGGGGATGGATAATGTGTACAAAATCAAGACTCATAAACAAAATAACCATCAGGTACATATTTCCTTTGCTAAGGATGGATGACTTAATGGATTTTTTGAGCAGAGAAACTTGTTTTTAAAAAATAGACCTGAAAGGTGGATATAACAAGATAAGGATTAGAGAAGGTGATGAGTGTAAAATAACCTTCAAAATGAACGAAGGGTTGTATGAGTGGCTTGTTATTCCATTTGGATTTATAAACACCCCAAGTAATTTTATGAGGTTGATGCATGAGGTATTGAAATATTTTATTGGTAAGTTTGTGATTGTATATATGGATGATATAATAGTCTTTAATAAAATTGAAGAAGAGAATTTGAGGCACTTAACATTAGTGATGAAAAGATTTCATAGGGAGAAGTTGTTGGTAAATCTGAAGAAATCCTCTTTTATGCAGACATAACTCAATTAATTGAGTTTTGTAATCTCTTCAAATGAGTTGAAGATAGATCCATAGAAAGTGAGAGAAATCAGAGAATGGTCATCCCCAAGGAGCATATTCGAGGTGAGAAGATTCCACGGATTAGCAAGTTTCTATCGGAAGTTCATTAGAAATTTCAGTGGTATTTGTGCACCAATATTAGATATGGTGAAGAAGAGACACAAGTATTTTAAGTGGACAGAAGAAACTGAAAAAAGATTCATGATATTAAAGGAGAAGATAACAGAACAATAGATGCTGGTCTTTCCAGATTTTGGGAAGACGTTTCAAGTATGATGTGATAGTGGACTAGCAATTGGAGCAGTCTTGAGCCAAGATAATAGGCATGTTTCATATTTCAATGAGAATTTGAATGACACTAAGAGGAATTACTCCACATATGATAAATAATTGTATGCAATAATTCAATCCTTAAACAAATGGAGGCACTGCCTTGTTCCAAAAGAATTTGTTTTGTATAGCGATAATCAACATTTAAAATTCATAACCAGACATGAGAAGCTAAATCAAAGACATGCTAAGTGGATATAGTTTATGAAAAAATTCACTTTTGTCATTAAACATATTTCTGGTAATGCTAAAAATTTTGTTGATGCATTGAGTAGGAGATGTCTGATTTTGTAGGAATTTCGAGTGAAAACCTTAGGGTTCGAACACCTTAAGAAGATGTAATGTGATGATCCATATTTTAAAGAGGTGTATGAAGCATGTGAAAATTTTGTGCTCAGAGACAAAAGTTAGTGTACATAGTATCTGGTTCAATATGGATTGTTTTTAAAGGTAGTCGGTTATGCATACCAAAGTGCTCGATGAGAGATAATATACTGAAGGAAAAACATAGTGGAGGTATAGCAGGACATTTTGGCCATGAAAAGACATTTTCATGATTGAACAAATCATAATACTGGCCAGGTATGAGGGAAGAAGTGGAGAAATTTGTAAACAGATGTAAGATTTTCCAGTATGCAAAAGGAAAGCGAAAGAACACTAGAATATATCAACCATTGCCTATTCCAAATAGCCCTTGGGATGAAATGAGCATGGATTATGTGTTTGGATTGCCAATAAAACAAAGGGGAAGTGATTCCATATTTGTTGTAGTTGATAGATTCTCAAATATGACACAGTTTATTCCATGCCCGGAAACTAATGATGAAACACACATTGCAAATATGTTTTTCAAGGAAGTTGTGAGACCTCATGGGTTTCCCAAGAGTGTTGTCTTAGACAAAGACACTAAATGTGTTGGCCATTTCCGTAGAACATTGTGGAAGAAACTGGGCATGGAACTGTCCTTTAGTTTCGCATATCACCTTCAAACAAATAGACAAACTGAGGTGGTAAATCAGAGATTAGGAAATTTGTTGAGGAGTCTGGTCATTGAACATCAAATCCAATGGGATGAGATTCTACCAAAAGAAGAGTTTTCCTACAATGACTCACCAAACAAGAGTACAGGAAAGAGTCCATTCCATATAGTATATGGGATGAATCCAAGAGGAGTATCCGATTTGAGAGATTTGAAGCAGAAGACTTCGCTGCAGAAATGAAAAAGCTTCACAATCAGATCAAAGAGCAGTTGCAGAAAAACAACAGAGAATATAAACACAGAGTTGATAAGCATAAGAGAGAACTTAATTTTGAAGTGGGAGATAAAGTTCTAGCACATCTCAGGAAGGAAAGTTTCCCTAGGGGAACATATAACAAATTGAAGTTGAAGAAGATAGGACCATGAAATATCCTAAGGAAATTTGATGCAAATGCTTATGAGATAGAGCTTCGAGAGGATGTGGGTATATCTCCCATATTCAACATTTCAGACCTCTATCCTTATAGGGAAGATGACACAAGAGGATCAAAATATCAAAAGGAGATCCATTGGGAGAAGAAGATGCATATAGTAGAAAAGCCGCAGATGGAGGAGATGATAGATCGGAGGATTGGTAAGAAGACCACGAGAAAGAATTATTTTGAGTACTTGGTAAAGTGGAAAGGACACCGAATAGAAGATGCCAGTTGGGTAAATGAATCAGATATTCAGAAGCATGGAAAGTCAGTGCAGGTTCTCATGGACATGAGTCCATGAATTTTTGTCCATAGGAGTATGATGCAGGAGCATCGTCATTAAAGCGCAACTGGAGGACAACTCAATGTCCTAGTGTGAATTTTCAAGTGTTTCTAATTTTAAAGATGGCATATCATGAAATATCTTGAAAATAGTGTAATTAAAGAAGATATTAAATGTTAAGAGGCCGAACCATCGTGTGAGATCGATGGAGATTGTATTTTCTTTAATGTAGTTAATAACAACACAGATCTAAAGCAATCTCTCTTATCTCTCTGTATCGATCATTTATTGTAATAATCCTTAATAGTTGAAATATTTTAATTTGATAGGATAGCACTAAGGTAGTTGGAGGGAAAGGATCTATGATATATTTTTGTATAAATATGTGTATTGTCTCCCAAATGAGGCTGCTGAAATTTATCTAAAGTTTTTATTGTTGAGACAAATAAAGCTTGTCGAGTTGTATGAGCCCATGTACATATCATTTGAATGAATATAACAGAGAATCATTGATCCAAAATGTTTGGTGTTGTTTTTATTGTGTCAATCTGAATGAATGGTAGGCTTTTTGTTTAATTACATTCTCTGTTATTACTTGTTCTTATGTTATGAATTCATTACATGGTTGAATGTATGAATTTGCAAGGATTAGATAAGTTTCAATTGTTTCTCTTCTACAAGCTCATGCAAGGAGTGCGATGACAGATTCTAGTTTGACTCGGAAGCTTGGGAGAGATAACAAGGAGATTTATATGCAAGGTGTGCATAGTGTCCGCAAGGAGTGTGTTGACAAAGTCTAGTTTGACTCGGAAGCTTAAGAGAGAAAACAAGAAGTTTCATTTGCAAGAGAGTGTAGAATACCACACAAGGTGTGCATGGGTAGAAATCCACTCAACATCATATTGTTCAAGGGGAACAATTGATTTGTGTAATAAATTTTGAAAGGAGTGCACATTCCCCCACAAAGGGGTTAAGTTTAGAGAAACTTATTGCAATGTGTGCTCAGGGTCGACATTCGGCTAAGTGTTGAAGAAACATTCTGAGAATATTAAAATTTTCGAGGTAGAACAAGCTCACAAGAGATAGCAGATGGAAATTATTCAGTAAGGAAGAGCCCACTAAAAATTTCCTAATCAATGAGCACGATCCATTCAGAGGAATCATGATCTTTCTATACCATGAGATCTAGGACAATTGCACAGAGGATAGTCTTAAAATGCTTCGGCACTTCGTGTATTCAGAGGTTTTGAAAGTGGTTAAGGAGGGGGATCGTCAAAGTCCCGAAGAGGCGAAGTGAAATCCTAGCCATTGGTATCAAGGAGGATACGTGGCAGTAGATCAAAGAGTTCGAGAGATAAACCTCCAAGAGATTTGCGTGGACCAAAGAGTGATTTATGTTAATGTCATGAAGGCTGAAGAAATCTAGACAGTTAGATCCAGAAGGACACTTGGCAGAGATCCATGTACTTTGAAAAACAAGAACTTTGGAGAAAAGTCTGTGTGGAGGAACAAGAAATCCAAATACCAAGGTGGAAAAGTAAGTCATGGTCATTGATCTGAGAGGGACACGCATCATCAGATCGTGGAATATGAAAGAGTGCACTCTGCGGAAAAATAAGAAGTTAATCCTAACCGTCAGTGGTTTGGACATGTGGCTTCATATCTATCACTTTGGTGATAGGACACTTCGGGGAATTTAGAGAGTACAATTCTGAAGGTCGCAAGTCCCGAAGGCCAGATCCAATAGGAGTCATTGATGAATAGAGGGACACATGGAGAGAGAAGATTTAATTTGGAGGATTGACACTCCGAGAGAACGAGAGCAGGGGAGCGTTGACTAGAATTCATCCAAAGGGGAAACAGAGGATGCATCTTAACCGTCGATCAAACTTAGCACATGTCGCTCGATCCATAGCTCTGGGCACAAACAAATTTGTGGGGAAAAGGTTTTTTGAATGCTTAGAACCCCCCAAATCTAGAGTCCCGAAGTGAATCATATTCATTGGTTGTTGGAGAAGTGTGAGTTGTAGATCTTGTTCGGGTGATTTTGTCGGTCTGGAGTTTGGGTAAAAATAAGTCAACTAATCTCGCAACAGATGAAGCTTGAAGTCGCGAAGGGGGATTTTCGGAGGTCATATCCCATGATAATAAGGAAGAAGGGCCTTGCAGAGGAGATAGCTCTCACCACTTAGAGTTACCATAAAAACAAGATAAAGGGTGTGCGGGTGAATCAAGCCTCCGTGGGTAACCAAAGGGGGGGCTGGGTGAATTAATTTCAGGGCCTAGTAGAGGATTGAATTGCTGATTTTGATTAGTGAAGTGGATATCCTTGACTGGGAGGTTGCGCAGTCCCTAAAAGAGAGGGGGGTTGCATCAGTACATGTATAGGTTGACTACATGGCAATGGTACAGGTTGGTTACAAAACAATGGCACCTGTTGGTATAGGTTTACAGTGGTATATCTCATAGTGATAGTGTGACGATGGTTTCATCATATTACATATTTCAAGGAGGTAGGAAAGGGAAAGGATAAGTGGTTGTAGCCACCTTCTGGTTGTAACCAGAGAACATAGGGGGTTGTAGCCTCCTTCTGGTTGTAGCCAGAGAATTGGTGAGTTGTAGTTTCCCTCAGGTTGTAGCCTGAAAATATAGGGGGTCAGAGCCTCCTTCCAGTTGTATCTCGAGAACAAAGGAATTTGGTGCTTCCAATCAATGTAATTCTTAAAGACATATAAGAAAAAGAATTCCGTGGCTTTTTCCCGCATTGGGTTTCCACTTAAAAATACTGGTGTATTGTGTATGTGTATGATTGTTTATCGTTCATGCTTTATTTACTCTTCACTTATTGGATGATAATGATATATTGATCATGAATATAAATATCATTTGCATAATATGGTTAAAAATGATTTAATTGCTCTATTATTGATTCACCCCCCCTCTTAGTAATCCAACAATTATGAGGGTTGAATTGATTTATAGGCCAAGTGCATAGGGAATATTTACTAACATTCTTTTTTTGCACCTGACTTAGTTATCGATACATGAAATGATTAATATGCGTCATTTGACAGCTCATAGAAATCGATGACATTTAATTCACACAATTTCTTAATAGGATATGTTTTCTCTCAAATCCAACCAAATCTAGTTTCCATAAATGACTTGGTTATCGTGAAAAATAGTTTTCTTTTCAGAATCCATAGAGCCAAACAATTACAAATGTGAAAGTGTGGAATGCTCAGACTGGGAAAACACTCTTTCCTTCTAACTACAATGCTTCAACAAATTCTATATGAAATTATTCTAGCAACACACCTGTTGACGGGCGTATCTAACACACTGTCAACTAGAAGGATAGATCCATTCTGGGTTTGTCTAATTAACCCAATCCGTTTGGTGTGATCTATCCTAACGGGTTTAATGGCTCGGTTAGCCAACTAAGGTCCTAAAATAATGAAAGAAAATAAACTACCCTAAATCTATAACTACGATACTATGTATATGAATCTAATTATTTACAAATGATAAACACAAACATAAATATGAACATGTGATTATGAACAGGATATTTACAATTTGCAAGTTTTGGTGGATGTCTTGCAAAATCAATGTTTTTGTAATTATTTACAAAGTAGATAAAGAAAGCACATATTTTTTCTTTATTTTCTGTTTCATAATTTAAAATTTAATAACTCAAAAGATACTAATAAAACATAATATGAAACAAGAACAAAGTAATAGTCATATCCAATTTAAACTGTCTTATTTCACTAATGAATAAAATAACAAAAATTGAACGTGAATAAAACTAACCTAATATTAGTCTCAAATTGTGTGTATATCCTTGTACAATTCAAACTTCCAACTATCTTTCCTGTGAGATAAATCTGTAACAGGCTTGTGCTAACATCTCCAGAATAAACTCAAGGCATTTTTTGGGAGCAAAGATATAAAAACAGGGTGATAAACATATAATCCAGTGACCTTGTAATGATGAATGTTTACAGTAAAAGAAATTTTAATGTGAAACATTCATATGATACATCAACTTAACATCAAGCATAAATTGATGATATTAAAGTGAAATGTCGATCACAGATATAATATATGAAACAACAAATTATAGACAAAATTTAAAGCGTTGAATAAAACGAAACATTACATGCTAATGAGGTTAAAGTTGTGTAACATGTTAATATTCCATAATATAAGATGTAAAACATAGATGGAAAAGTGTCACGCTGGTCTAAAGCCGAGATGTGAACAACGTGTCCATTAAGTCTTGAGGAATTACATGTCCATAATGCATTCCAGAAAACATCCCCCCACTAAAAAAAGTGAACAGTATATAAAGTAATCCAGGATCCAAATACTCATATCTCACAGGATAGAGTTGAATCTCCCAAAATCAAGTAATATTGCAAAATTAGTGGATTGGAAACCACTCATAACAGAGTTGGTTTATTCAAAAAATAAACCAAAGTTTTTATAAAACATAAGGAAGGAGAAATTACTAATAATTTAAGCGTATAATTGAAAATATTTCCTCCAAGTAATCAGCAGCAGAATCTCCCATTTCCTGAGAATAGCAAACCAATTTGATAAATTAGAAAAACAATTTCTAATAACTCATTTTTATTAAAAGATAATGGGCTATAAAATCGAAGACTTTGTAGCCAGTCTTTATTTTAGTAAATGAAATCACAATTCAAAACTACTTATTTCGACTTAGATAAAACAATCAAACGAAATCAAAACAAAATGTTTTACCATTAAAAAATGCCAAAGAGGGATCAGACAGTTCAGAGTTTATAATTGCCTTGACACTGGTCATATTCTTAATGATTATGTTTCCATCTCTCTTGATACGTTTAGTATCCCTCTCTGCATGTGCCTTGAGATCAAGGTTTTCTTGCTTCAACAAATCATTCTGAGTAGTTAAATATTTGATTCAGGCCTGTAAGAGAGGAACATTGTTATAGTAACACTCAACCCAATCGAGACAACCATCACAGTGTACAGGGGAAATGTCAGATTGACGAGCGACACAGTCGACCAAGGGGGATTTCGTATTATCTATTGTTTTCTTTAGGTCTTGCCTAATACCCGAGAATTCTTCTTTACCCTTAAGGCATGGTGGTATATTTGTCACGAAATTATATGGTTCACTATGAATGATAACCTCCCTCATGGGACCTTGAAATTCTGGATCTTCCCGAACTAGAAAATCCACTATCTCAGGATTTGAACCCTAATTGATATCGATTGGATCGATAAAGCTCAGATGAGTATCATTTTGGTTCCTTAGTTTCCTAGAGATTAGGTGACCGACCTTCTTGTTCTTGAAACGCAAATCTGTGCAGTGTCATTTTGTTACTTTACAAAATTTCTTGGCATCAGACTTAACATTAAAGTTCAGGATAACATCACCCACATACACAAGAGGATTATTTCCCTTCAATTCATCAGTCACTTTCTTTGGAAATCTTGCAAGTGAAAACCTACACGATGATCCTTTATCTAGAGGGGTTTTATCGGTAAACTCCGGTTCATTAATTGAACTACCAAAATGGTCTTCAACCACCAGCTTATCTGAGTTAGGGTTTGCAATTAAACAAGGGTTTGTTGTAGTATTATCGTGGGCGAAGCCATTTCTCATCAAAAAGGTCTCCCAACTGTCACCTATGGTCGACAGATGATACATCATCAATATTTTAACCAATCCATGGTGGAATAGACTCGAATTGGTATCGTGTCATTTGTAACACTTGAACATTTTATAGAGACTCATCAATAAGTAAAAGGGCATATCTAAGTTGAAACCTATGAAATTCATGAGCAAACTGATATGGTAGAGAAAGACTAGTCCATATCGACCTTTGCAAGTAACAAATTTGTTCAGAATTAATAATAAACTATGCCATCTAGGTTTTAGCAGAGCGATAGGAATACCTTTTACCCAACAATTGGTTTTTCGAGAGGTCATAAACAAATTCCACGGGACTTCTTCTATCCGGTGTTTTTAAACCATGTTTCGCCCTTTGATGGGAGCCCTATTGCTTTGCTGACGAAATCTTCTGTCAATTCTAATTGTATGTCTCCAATCTTAGCTATGAACTCGTCAAAGGCAGGGATGATTTTAAGGATGGAAATTTATACTAAAATATAGAAACATGGGATAATATTACTAGTCCTTAATATGAAAAATGTAAAATGTTTGGCGATAGTTTTGTAAAAATATTCAAATTTCCAAGGATTTTTTATAGTTTCTATAAACTTTTGGAGATTTTCAAGGTAAAATCATTTTATTCTATGGAATTTGGGCGAATCCTTTTTAGAAAAAATTGAAATTGGCAAATCGTTTTTTTTTGGAAAAACCATTGAAAATTAGCACATTTGCAAAATTTAGCCCCTAAAATCATCTATGGGACTCAAAGGTTCGTGCGAAGGCTTATTCTACCTAAATATTATAACCCTTGAATGTTTTGAGGAATATATCCCAGCCATGCCCCTTTAGGTCATCGATAGCATCATCATGGGATAATAAGGCTTAGCATCCGTTTGACTCTATGCGAATGACGGGCACCATAACCACTGTAACCAAGATGCAACAAATATCACTCAGAATAGTTTAAGGTTCCAATTGTGTGACAAACATAAACAAGTCTGAATGGAGTGTGGAAACAAAAAAATAGTAGAGGCTGTGGGTTATCATAACTGAGATAGTGAGAATGAAAGCCATAGGGTTCATTGTATTCATGGATGATTTTAGGGGTTAAATTTCGCTCATGGGCTAATTTTCCATGATTTTTCCCAAAACCCGATTCGCTATTCTAAAAATGATTCGCCCAAATTTTATAGGATAAAATTATTTTACCTCAAAAATCACCAAAATTTTATACAAACTATATAAAATCCTTAGAAATTTGAAATTTTTTACAAAAATATCGCCAAACATTTATAGTTGGTATATGAAGGATTAGTAAGATTCGCTAAGGTTTCTACATTTTAAAATATGTTTCCATCCTTAAAATCATCCCTAATTGTATTCCTTACCATCTCTTGCGATGAGTGCCAAAACTGCAGAGTACAAAAACCTATGTAGATAATGAATAGCTTCATTAATGTTTTGAGCCAGTAAGGTAAGGTGAGAATGCAAGTACAATAGGTCTATACTCATTGGTATGAATGTTTATACGACCATTGAAATCATTATAAGAATATCAAAAATTAACCAAGGATCTTCATGTATCAAAATAATTCGAGAATGAACAATCTAACCATTTAATTCATAAGGACCAAATTAAAACAAAAAATCGATAATGGATTAAGAAGCCATTTCATAAGATTTGAAATTCAATTACATATGGATGGATTTTTAAAATATATGTCTAAGACACAAAATTATTAAACCAAGCGAGTGTTATGTTTAATTCATGCTTACAGTCATGAATTAAACATAAAACAAATGAAAATGCAAGCAATAAAGTATTCAATAAGGAAATCTTTAATCCAACAATCATTTCGAAACTCAAAAAAATGTTTACACATTCGAGGTGATGGCAGCTAAGGAAAAGTGTAATCTCTTTCGGTCGTGTTAAATATCAAAATTATGTGTGGCTGTCAACAATGGTGACGTAATGGGAAAAGAAGTTATCTCTACATCACCAAAAAATTCATGTTAGGGTGAATCAGAAAGAATAAAAAAATTTACGAAACAGTTGACAGTAGGTCAAGCATCCTGATCAAAAATCATAAAATAACGTAGTCTAGCATCAGATGTGTTTCTATCAAAAATGAAATCTGTTGTCAAATCTAGATTACGAGCGAAATGATGTTTAGGAAACTGACTCCGATATTGTTGACAAGACCACTGTTTTCAACAAGCATCCATAGCATCGATAGGGATGTCATTTAACCCACTCTAACACCTCTTTCCTATCCAAGATTCATCCATTCATGATAAAGAACATATTTACTTTTGATCAATTCAAAAGGACATACCTGAATATTTTCTTAAACCCGACATTGCTTTGCTTCCAGCAGGCCTATTCAGTACCCCGACGAAATTTCCTTGGCATCATGCATGCATTTAACCACTGCCATCATACCTGTTCGGTATCTTAGCAGGTTTATAGACACTTCCCACACCTTGTAGTTCTTTAAACTCTCTAGAATTTGTTTACAAATTTGAGAAACTTTATGATATTCAAGAGAGCGGGGTGATGCTAAAAATATTAGATTTTGAAAACAAAACTTGATCTTTTATAGCTTATTTTCTCATTTGGCGACCTTTATCATGATCTGAACACTTAGATTTCTGTTAAGAAACCATATCGAGGACATGAAGGTATAATCATGTTGTTTTCCTTAAAACAGGGACAATGTTAAGAGTTTTATGAATGATAATCGTGTCTTCTCGTAATTTTAGAGAGAAACCAAGAACACTATTTTGAACTGAAATTTACTTCTGTTGATCTGAGTTTTAGCATTCACAGCAATGGTGCTTTGAGGAGTTTTCAGTTGTTGCTAATGAATCAAAATTCTGATTTCCCCTTCCACAAATGAAATGGTGATTCAGACATCTTTATTTGAAAATAAATCAAAATCAAGCAAAATGAAAAGAACCAAAATCAAAAATAGAAAAGAAAATTAAAAAAAAACAATATGTACAAAAGGTGGATCTGAAATCATTAGGTGAAATACCTTTTGAGAGCCTAGCCATTCACTGGGAAAGTGTCTGTCTGTCCCTCCAAATTATGCAGACGGAAAGAGATGGGACCCAATTTTTCAGAAATTACAAATGGTCCCAACCACAGATTATAGAACTTGGTGTGTTCCCCCTTTCCCTCATGAGCTTTGTCCCACTTGAGAACCAAGTCTCCAACATCGAAATTCCTATCTGAAGAAGAATTTGAATCAAACCATATTTTTACAATTTGTTGATGCTGATCCAGTTTCTTCTTTGCTTGTCTTCTCACTTCCTCTAGTTTCAATAAGGCGTTTATTTGATTTTCTAGATGAGGTCACTCCTCTTCTTGAAATTTTTGTGACAGTTGCAGTGAGGGAAATAGAACATGCGGAGGGAGAATTACTTATCTTCTATAGATGAGAAATAAAGGGGAATTACCAACAGAGGATTTTGGGGTTACCCTATCAGCCCAAAGTGCATTGTACAGTGCATTGTGCCAATTTTTGTGATTTTATGAAACTATCATTTTAATAATCTTGATTAAATTTTTGTTCGTTGATTCTGCTAGGCCATTTCCTTGAGGGTATTAGCTTATAGAATAATTTAGTTTAATCTCTTTTTACAAAGAAAAAATGTTCACATCAAGGGATGAAAAGTAAGAGGAGTTATCAAAGACTAGAAATTCGGGAACACCAAATCGAGCGATGATATGAGAGTTTAGGAAAGATACTACCTAATTTTTGTTCACCACTTTCAAAGGTACAACCTCAGACCATCTAGTAAAATAATTCATTGTTTTAAGGATATACTTGTGTTGGTGTTGCGAAGAAGGATTGATTGGTCCTATGATGTCAAGGCCCCATTGATGAAAAGGAGAACTACAGTGATAGGATGCAAAGGGAATGCTACCTTTTTCACCTGTTCTGCAGCCTTTTGGTAGATTATGCATTTATGACACAACGCATGGGAATATTTAAACAAAGTGGGCCAATATTACCCAACTATTAACACTTTGTGAGCAGTGGTATCTCCACCGAAGTGACCACCAACTTCACCTGCATGGATTTTAGATAACACTCTCTCTGACTCTTCCTTTTCCAAACAACGCATAAGAACACCATCAAAGTTCTTTCGAAATAATACATCATTGATTAAATGTAGAGATGTTTATTTTAGCCTAAGTGATATTCTATTTTTAGGATCAAGATTTCAGAGAGCAGATCCATGTGTCAAATAAAATTTAATGTTTTCATACCAAGAGTTGACAGTAACTTGTGCACAACTGATTTGTTTTTCATTATGGTGTTTTACAATTAAGGTGTTGATTTGACTTTCCTGTTCTTCAACTGAAACAACCACTAGTTTACATAGCCCTTGACCTCTAGAAATCTATGCAGGGGTTATTTAGAGGTCATATTATTGTAATGACATCATCTAATTTTCCCTTTTCTCACCCAGTTCTTTTTGTACTAACAGGTTTCTTACAGCTAGGTAAGGAACGATATCCTTGGTTCTGGATTTCAACAGGTATGATGTTAAGCCCTAATATTGGCTCATTACCCATTAATTGGGGCATATTACATTAGTAATTTTATTTTATTTATGTCGGCTTTAGGCCATTAGTTGTAATTATACCTCCTAGTCTCCTATATATACCAAGGAGACATTTTCATTTTTTTTTTTTAAGTAAAAAAGAGTAGTACCTTCTATATTAGAAAAGCATAGAACTGTGACAAATAAACATAGTCAAGGCTAAAAAACCACCAAAAAAATACTGCCGGTAGTACTGCCGGAAACCAGTAAGACTAAGGGGCTTATAGCAGTTTTGACATTTATACATTATAGCTGAAAAACCCTGTCCTGCCCGAAGGAAACCAGGACAGGTGAAAAGGTTCAAGAGTTCAAATTTCATAAAGTAAAAAGAAAACCATAAACAAAGCTAGAAATCAGTAAAACCTATGCATCCGGAGC
>ML819798.1:0-11125 GCA_009831015.1 Picea engelmannii | reverse complement strand
AAGTTCTCCAAATCTTAAAGGACAACCTGACCATGGCACATAATCGCATGAAACAACAAGCAAATCAACATCGTAGTGAAAGAAGTTTTGAAGTAGGGGATTGGGTGTTTTTAAGACTACAACCATACAAACAGATGTCCCTCGAGCAAGCAAAGAAGGATAATAAATTATCACCAAAGTATTATGGCCCTTATAAGGTGTTGCAAAAGATTTGTACTATGAATTGGAGTTGCTTGCATCTTCACGAGTACACCCAATTTTCCATGTTTCATGCTTAAAGAAGGTTATAGGTGAAAAGATCCCAGTTCAAACTATATTTCCAGAACTTGATGAGGAAGGAAAAATCATATTGGATCCTGAAGCCATCACTGACACAAGAATTCACCAACTGAGGAATAGATCCATTTCAGAGTATCTCATTAAATGGAGGAAACTACCGGCTGAAGATTCCACTTGGGAAGATGAGTCTTTTATACAGAAGCATCCGAAGTTACTCAAGCGTTGTGGAAAACACTTGTCTCAAGGGGAGGGGCATGTTAAGCCCTAATATTGGCTCATTACCCCTTAATTGGGGCATATTATATTAGTAATGTTATTTTATTTATGTCGGCTTTAGGCCATTAGTTGTAATTATACCTCCTAGTCTCCTAGTCAGCAAGGAATAAAAGTCTTATTACCTATAGGATTGATGAGCACACAACCTGCACCTAACGTCTGAGTATAGGTCATAACTTCTGATTGTTTCCTAGGATCAATAATAGGAGAAATTTTGGTCATGAAATTACCAAAGAAGGTGTTCATTCCCTGCATTTGAAATGAATTAGTATATGCAGTGAAAGGTTCATTTGCATCATTTAGATCCGTTACAATATGCTTAAGATAAAGTTCTTTGTTTATCCTGATTTTGTTGGGTTGTCCATTTTCAGGTAGCCACAAATGAAACCAATTTGTAGCAAAGTAACCATGCAGTTGTTATGACTAGTCCCTTCTTAAAAACAAATCGTAAAATTTAGGGATATCAACAATGATAATGTCAATTATCTGATGAACCTTAGGATTGGAAGATAATCTAACCAAAAATTTCTTAAGCTCACCAATTACCTTAACATTTGTTCGATCTAGCTGGATGATCTTGAGATCAGAAGGTTTAACTTCTGCATTAATTTTTGACAAACATATACAGGCATCATGATTGACGATGCACTAGAATAAACCATGGAATTATGTACATTCCTATTGAAAATTTCAAAGGTTAACAAAAAAGGAGGGACATTTTTCCGAGTGTTAACAACAAAATTTTGTTGATTTTTAGATGTTGTCCCTAAAACCGTTTTATCTACATTTGCTGGAGTTTTTCTTGCTAAATCCATTTTATCTGGAAGTTCAGATGTCGTTTCATTTGGGATTTTTTTCGCAGTATTTGAATCGATTTCTTATGATTTCTTGCTACTGGGATCGTTGCTTTTATTGTTTTTAGCAATATTTTGAAGCATTTTCTGCAAAATAAGGGGAAATTTCAGCATCTTGAAAACATAAATATTAGCTCTCAGGTTTTTTAGATCTTCAATCAAATCTTATTCTAAAACTGGAGATGCTAATCTCTATTTAATTTCATCTTGCTTTGACTGTTTTGGAAACACATTTTTACCGACTTCAGAAGGGGGTTTGTTTTGCGTTTTGCTTCTCTTATTGTAGGGGTGAACAATTTCAAAATTTTATTGGAAGATATTGTCCGAGAAGTGACTGAAGATAGTAGGAGATGATTCCTCTTCTTCTAGTTCTTCTTCCTCAGCTACGTCTTTAGAATTTTTGGGAGGGGAAAAGGAAGAATTATCATGTGCTTCTAAGATGGTTTTCAAAGCATACTGTAAAATTTCGAAATTTAGACCTTCAGTGGTCGGGTTTCGCCGGTTGGGAAGGAAAGGTTTTCTGAAAGAAGGTTTAAAACTCCCTTTTCTTGTTGATGCCTCCTCAACTGATCTCTTCAATTCGACGACCTGATTGGATAGGTTTTGGAAAGATTTCTGCAAGCTTTGTAAGTATAAAGTTTCCTGTTGATTTTTAGTTGGAGGAGGCCTAGTAAGGATCTCTATTTTCTTTTTAGAGGATGAAGTTGTTTCAGATTCACTACTAAGATTATCTTTCAGGATCAAAATATCCTTTTCAATTTGGCTTGCCTCCTCAAAGGCTTCAAGCAATGTGTTCTTTTTATACCTTTTCACCCATATAACTATATTATTGTGCAAGGCTTTAGCATAATATGCAACGATTAAACTTTCAATGGGCATTGAATCTGCAGGGATTTTATTCTTTAAAGTAAGAAATCTTCGGTTAAAATATTTCACTTTTTCCTTATGATTCATTTTTAAGCTACAAAGTTCCATAATCAAGACTTCCAAATATTTATCTTCTCCAAATTTTTCCAAGAAACAAGTTTCAAACTTGTCCCAAGTGACAATGGTTTGGGGTTGTTGAGTGAAATACCATGTGGAGGCATTTTCCTCAAAATTATAAGGGAATAATCTGCATACTACATCCTCGTTTTCAACACTCGGGAGTCTAATGGCCAACATAAATTTTTTGATATGATCCTCAGCAGACTACTTTGAGTTTGGATCAAATTTGGGTAGCCATTTCTCCAGATGTTTCAGTAACAGGTGTTGGGGTTCGAGTACAACCATGGCATCTTGATCGAGACAAGGTCTGGAAAGATTGTTTTGATTTTCCATGGGAGTTGGTGGTGTAGAAGGCTGAGATGGTTCTGATGAAGAACTGCCTTCATCTGAAGATTCTTCCCCTGAGGAGTATGGAGATGAACCAGGTGGGGAAGGTGGGATACAAAATCCTCTGGTTCCAAGGGTAGGTGTTTCGATATGATTAGTAGTATTATCACCTAAAGGGTTTTGTTAAGAACTAAATACTGAATACAAAAACACCACAACAGATATACAAGAACAATATGCAAAATCTCATTTATTACTATCAAACCCTTGAGGTAGGGAAACACTGTACAATGGATCCTATTATGGAAGGGATCCTCTCCTATTCACTTGCCTCTTCGAGGGGGCATCCTCCTATTGAGATACAACTCAGAATACAATATTTCTCTTCATATCCCCTTACATTGCTTGAACCTCTTTATATAGTGCTACCATCACCTAAGAACATTCTAGAAGAGGAATCTTCTAGAAGTAGAACCTTCTAGGAAGTCCTCTTACATTTATTATATCTAACTACCATAGTGGTCCTTATTTAATAATATAGTGGGCGTAGTCCACCTTACATTGAATGGCCTCCAATATTATCACTATGGGCCCTCTGGGACCCCACTACTATCTCTCTAGCTACCTAACATTCCATCCCCCTTATGAACGCATTGTCCTCAATGCTTGATGTACAACCATATACCAATTGTTAAGAACCAAATATGGAATACAAAAACACCACAACAGATATAAAGGAACAATATGAAAAATCTCATTTATTACTATCAAACCCTTGAGGTAGGTAAACACCATACAATGGATCCTATGATGGAAGGGATCCTCTCCTGTTCACTTGCCTCTTCGAGGGGGAATCCTTCTAATGAGATACAACTCACAATACAATATTTCTCTTCATATCCCCTTACATGGATTGAACCTCTTTATATAGTGCTACCATCACCTAAGAACATACTAGAGGAGGAATCTTCTAGAAGTAGAACCTTCTAAGAAGTCCTCTTACATTTATTATATCTAACTACACATTTATTATATCTAACTACAATAGTGGGCCTTATTTAATAATATAGTGGACCTAGTCCACCTTACATTGAATGGCCTCCACTATTATCACTATGGTCCCTCTGGGCCCCCACTACTACCTCTCTAGCTACCTAACATTTTTGGAGTAGACCAGTTCCTTGAAGTTGTTCTCGGATATCCGAGAAGTCTATGGGTTGATTAAGTTGCCTACAAGGTTGTCTAATATAGGCTAAGGCACTATGCATTCTTATGAGTGACTGATGAACAATTTCTTGGATCTCGACCCCTTGAGGAACTGGTGTCACCGGTTCAACGGGAATCTCAGGGTTATCATTTGAGGTAGTTGTTGTTTCAAGTGTAACGTTGTTGTCTATGCAACTATGTCTTACGACAGGGGAGAGAGTGTGTGGGGGAGGATTCTTGCGACCTCCACATGAAATCAATTGAATTCAGGCCCTCCTTCTAGCACCATTTGTTGATGGGCGTATCTAACACACCATCAATTGGAAGGATAGATCCAGTCCGGGGTTGTCTAATTAACCGAATCCGTTTGGTGTGATCTATCCTGACGGGTTTAATGGCTTCGTTATCCAAGTAAGGTCATAAAATAATGAAAGAAAATAAACTACCCTAAAGATATAACTATAATACTATGTATACGAATCTAATTATTTACAAATGCTAAAGAAAAACATAAATATTAACATGTGATTATGAACAAGATATTTACAATTTGCAAGTTTTGGTGGATGTCTTGCGAAATCAATGTTTTTGTAATTGTTTACAAAGTAGATAAAGAAAGCACATATTTTTTCTTTATTTTCTATTTAATAATTTAAAATCTAAGAACTCAAAATATACTAATAAAACATAATCTGAAACAAGAACAGAGTAATAGTCAGATCCAATTTAAACTGTCTTATTTCACTAATGAATAAAATAGCATAAATTGAACGCGAATAAAACTAACCTGAGATTAGTCTCAAATTGTGTGTATATCCTTGTACAGTTCAAACTTCCATCTTTTTTTCCTGTGAGAGAAATCTATAACAGGCTTGTGCTAACATCTCTAGAATAAACTCAAGGCATTTTTTGGGAGCAAGGATATAAACACAGGGTGATAAACATATAATCTAGTGACCTTGTAACGATGAATGTTTACAGTAAAATAAATTTTAATGTGAAACATTCATATGATACATCAACTTAACATCAAGCATAAATCGATGATATTAAAGTGAAATGACGATCACAGATATAATATATGAAACAACAAATTATAGAAAAAATTTAAAGCGCTGAATAAAATGAAACATTACATGCTAATGAGACTAAAGTTGTGTAACATGTTAATATTCCATAATATAAGATGCAAAACATAGATGAAAAAGTGTCACGCTGGTCTAAAGCCGAAATGTGAAGTTTTCCATAAAGTCTTGAGGAATTACATGTCCATAATGCATTCCAAAAAAGATCCCCTCACTAACAAAAGTGAATAGTATATAAAGCAATCAAGGCTCTAAATACTCATATCTCACAGGATGGAGTTGAATCTCCCAAAATCAAGTAATATTGCAAAATTAGTGGATTGGAAACCACTCATAACAGAGTTGGTTTATTCAAAAAATAAACCAAAGTTTTTATAAAACATAAGGAAGGAGAAACTACTAATCATTTAAGCCTATAATTGAAAATATTTCCTCCAAGTAATCAACAACAAAATCTCCCATTTCCTGAGAATAACAAACTAATTTGATAAATTAGATAAACAATTTCTAATAACTCATTTTTATTAAAAGAGACTTGGCTACAAAATCGAAGATTATGTAGCCAGTGTTTATTTTAGTAAATGAAATCACAATTCAAAACTACTTATTTCAAAATAGATAAAAAAAAATCAAACGAAATCACAACAAAACGTTTTACCATTAAAAATCTGCCAAAGAGGGATCAGACAGTTCATAGTTTATAATTGCCTTGACACTGGTCGTATTCTTAATGACTATGTTTCTAGATCTCTTGATACGTTTAATCTCCCTCTCTGCATGTGCCTTGAGATGAGGGTTTTCTTGCTTAAACAGATCATTCTAAGCAGTTAAAGATTTGATCTGGCCCTATAAGAGAGGAACGTCGGTATAGTAACGCTCAACCCAATTGAGACAACCATCACAGTGTATAGGGGAGATGGAAGATCAACGAGGGACACAATCAACCAAGGGGCTTCAGTCTTATCTATTGTTTTCTTCAGGTATTGCCTAATACCGAAGAATCCTTCTTTACCATTAACGCATGGTGGTATATTTGTCATGAAATCATACGGTTCAGTATGAATGATAACCTCCCTCCTAGGACCTTGAAATTTTGGATCTTCCCGAACTAGAAAATCCTTTATCTCAGGATCTGAGCCCTCATAGATCTCGATCGGATCGATTGAGCTAAGATGAGTATCAGTTTGGTTCCTTAGTTTCCTATAGATTAGGTGAGCGACCTTCTTGTTCTTGAAACCCAAATCTGTGCACTGTCATTTTGTTCCTTTACAAAATTTCATGGCAACAAACTTAACAATAACATTCAGGCTAGCATCACCCACAGGCACAAGAGGATTATTTCCCTTCAATTCATCATTCACTTGCTCTGGAAATCTTGCAGGTGAAAACTCACACGGTAATCCTTTATCCAGTTATCAGTAAACTTTGGTTCATTAATTGAACTACCGAAATGGTCTTCAACCACCAATTGATTTGCATTAGGGCTTTCAATTAAACAAGGGTTTGTCAGAGGATCATCCTGGGCGAATCCATTTCTCATCAAAAAGGTCTCCCAACTGTCACGTATGGTCGACAGATGATACATCAACAAGATTTTAACCAATTCATGGTGGAACAGGCTCGAATTGGTACCCTGTCGTTTGTAACGCTTGGACATCTTATAGAGACTCATCAATAAGTAAAATGGCATATATAAGTTGAAACCTATGAAGTTCAAGAGAAAACGGATATGGTAGAGAAAGACCAGTCTGTATCGACCTTCGCAAGTAACAAAATGTTTCAGAATTAACAATAAACTATGCCATCTAGGTTTTAACAGAGCGATAGGAATACCTTTTACACAACTATTGGTTTTTCGGGAGGTCATAAACAAATTCCATGGGACTTCTTCTATATTGGTGTTTTTAAACCATCTTTCTCCCTTTGATTGGAGCCCTACATTTCTTTGCTGATGAAACATTCTGTCAATTCTAATTGTATGTCTCCAATCTTAGCTTTGAACCCATCAACGGTTTGTGTGAAGGCTTCTTCTACCTGAAGATTATAACCCTCGAAGTTTTTGAGGAATACATCCCAACCATGCCCCTTTAGGTCATCAATAGCATAATCATGGGATAATAAGGCTTGGCATCTATTCGTCTCTATGTGAATGACGAGTGGCATGATCATTGTAACGAGGATGAAAAAAAGATCACTCGAAATAGTTTTAGGTTCCAATCGTATGAGCAACAGAAACAAATCTTAATGGAGTGTGGAAACACAAAAATAGTAGAGCCTGTGGGTTATCATAACTTGGATAGTGATAACGAAAACTAGAGGGTTCATTGTATTCCTTACCATCTCTTACGATGAGTGCCAAAACTGCAGAGTACAAAACCCTATGCAGATAATGAATAGCTTCATTAATTTTTTGAGACAACAAGGTAAGGTGAGAACGCAAGTACAATATGTATGTACTCATTAGTATGAATGTTGATACGACCATTGAATTCATGAGAAGAATATCAAAAATTAACCAAGGCTCTTCATGTATCAAAATAATTCGAGAATTAATTATCTAACCATTTAATTCATACGGACCAAATCAAAACAAAAAATCGATAATGGATTAAGCAACCATTTCATAATATTTGAAATTCAATTACATATGGATGACTTTTTAAAAGATATTTCTAAGACAAAAAATTATTAAACCAAGCCAATTTTTATGTTTAATTCATGCTTACAGTCATGAATTAAACATAAAACAAACAAAAATGCAAGCAATAAAGAATTAAATAAGGTAAGCTTTAATCCAACAATCATTTCGAAACTCAGAAAAATGTTTACAAATTCGAGGTGATGGCAGCTACGGAAAAGTGTAATCTCCTTTGATCGTGTTAAATATCAAAATCATGTGTGGCTTCCAACAAGACCATGTTTCAGAAATTTCATTATCAAAAATCATTTTCATTATAGTGATTATTGAGTAATTCTATAGTCCTTTGCATTAGTTATATACACACAGCCCAACTAGCCATGTGTTCTGTAGGTGTGCATTCCATAGGTGATATTCACAGTTTCAATACCATTTATCGATATAGATTGTTCGTCGGTTAATATTCTGGAAAAAGATGATTTCCATGTCATATTTTTGAAATTTGGCAAGAGAGTTTACCTACGAATGTTCTTCAAATTTTGCCTGAAGTAATATTGTTGCTTGAAGATGTGGTACATATAAAACTAGTTGTTTATTTTCTTATATGTTATGCTTGTGTTTTTTTCAATAGACTTTGCTATATGTGAAAGGCATGAATAATACATTATGGAAGTCCAATTGGCTTATGGCAAATTGCAATAGGCATATTTACTAAAATTATTTTTCCATGCCTGAATGACAAATAGAAACGATGAACCAGGAAATAGGAAAGCCCAACATTCACTTGTCACTGCTCACGAATAACCTTAGTTTCATTGCAAATATAATAAAATCAACATACAATAAATCACTCCCTTATCGTGTAAATTAGGTGGATTGAGAGAAATATTGGTGCGCAACGATTGCAAATGCAAAGTTCGTCGACCAAAAATTTCTCACTTTTTTGCATAGTTTAACATTGTTATGAGCGATCATTTTTTTTGTCTGTCTTATTATTGGTCCTTCAAAACAAGATCTTATTGTCGCGCTAGTGGTGGAAATTTAATAAGAAATTTAATTATGTAGCTGTGACAAATGGTTGGAATGAGTACATGGATGGGTGCATGTAGGGTAATTTAATACGAAATTCAATTATGCAGTTGTAGCGGATGGTTGGAATGGGTGCATGTACGAGTGAAAAATGGGTGCAAGTATGGGTGTAGAATGGGTGGATGTATGATTCTCGAATTTTTGATGTGTCGATATTGAATGGGTTCATTTTATTACTAAGTGTTCATTGTGTTGAAGATGTATAATTAAATTTTAATAAATTAATAATCAACTTTTATTAAATTAATAAATAATTATTAATCTTTTAATTATTTGTATAGGACTATATTAAAAAAAAATCAAAATTGTTTTTACACTAAATAACATACATCATTATCAATTACTATGTTATAAACTTTAGCCATAATTGCTATCATTTAATCCCATTTCAATCACCTACAAAAATAATTACATCATTTTTTATGTATTTTATTTACCAAGTGTTTCTATGCGGGTATAAACCTATGCAGAGGTGAGAAGATATATCTATGTGGACTATATGTTTATGCTAAATATACATAATTATATTTTATTAAATTAATAATTAACTTTTATTTTTAATATACGTATATAGGTAAAAAAACATTTTGTTAACAATATGCCTATGCAATTCAATATTCTACTATTGATCACAATAATAACTATTAGACTAAATATTGATTGTGCGGGGATATACCTGTGCATAGGTGTAGAAGCTATATGTGTGTGGACTATATGTCTGTGCTAAATATGTATAATTAACTTATTCAGTAGGGGCTACTAATTAACTTTTATTAAATTAATAAATAATTATTAATCTTTTAATTATTTTTATAAGACTAAATCATTTTAAAAATCATTTTTACACCAACTAACAGACATCACTATCAATAACTATGTTATAAAATTTAGCCATTGTTTATATCATTTATGCTCATTTCAATCACTTACAAAAACAACTACACCTTTTTTTTATGTATTTTATTTACTAAGTGTTCGTTGTGCGGGCATATACATGTGTGGATGTGAAGAATCTATATTTGTGTGGACTATATGTCTATGTTGAATATGTATAATTAACTTTTTCAGCAGGGACTAGTAATTAAATTTTATTAAATTAATAAATAATTATTAATATTTTAATTATTTATATATGACTATATTAAAAAAATGTAAATATCTGTGTGGACTATATGTTTGTGTTCACGGCAACAAATCCCTATGATTTTCTCCCTTTTCCTCTCCCAAAGATTGTTTTAGGGTGTTTTAGGGTATTTTTCTCCATTTTTTTTAAAATGTCGGCACTATTTCTGATTTTTTTGTGTCAATCAAAACATGTAGGTGCTAAATTAGGTGCTAATAGCACCTGAAATAGCATTGGATTTAGCATAAAAAGTAGCGCCGAATTTAGCACCAGATTTAGCGTCAGAAATAGTGTCAGCTTTAGCTTAGGGGTTAGGGGATTTACGAATTTTGTGTTAAGTGATTAGTGATTAACTAAGGCTGAGAGCTTAATGGTTTATGGATTAAGGATTAAAGCTTTAAGGATCAATGCATTAGGGATTAGGGGATTTAGGGCTTTGTCAAAACTCTCTTGAAATTTCATGGAACATCTTCCAACATGCCCATCACCAATATCATCCACCGATGCCACACGATGAGCAGTGAATGGGGCCAACGTTGAAAATTCTTCAAACTTTTCCTGTATGCGTTGAAATTTGACATGGTTATACTAGACACATGACTTGACAGTATGTGAGGGTTTCAAGACTCAAGGATTCTTGATGTCCCCATATAATATTTGATATCATCCATGTTTGCATTAACGTTCATCACACAGTCTCATTGTTATCATTCATCATTCAAATCTATGAATTTTTTGTCAAAACTCTCTTGAAATTTCATGGAACATATACCAACACGCTCATCACGAATGTCATCCACCAATGTAATCCGCAATGACATCCAAAGACATGTTGATTTCATCTTCTGTTATGTTTGAATCTATACCTGCATCTTCTATTTCATTTTGAATTTGTTCAGTAACCCATTCAAGTGTGCAATCTTTTCCCATTTCCCTTGCATATCAGTAGGAAATAGGGTATTCCTTGGGTTCGATCTCTTAAATTTTCTCCTTTCTTCTAACACTTCTTCTCTCTTTTTTTCATACAAATCAATCCATTTTTTCATAAATTCCATGTGGTACAGAATGAACTTGTTGAGTATAACACTTTCGTCTACACCTATTACATATCAACATGTTTAATTCAAACTCCAAAGGCCATTTTGTTAATTTTACAAATAAATTAAAGAGTAAATTAATGATTTCAATAAAAACAACCACAATGATAATGAGTTTACTTACTAATTTCTACTTAAACACCATTAGATTGTGGTTTTTCTCC
>ML819797.1:89375-100917 GCA_009831015.1 Picea engelmannii | reverse complement strand
CAGATTGGGAAGGTATCACTCAGAACTTTGTAACTACCTTTTTGTTTGAAATCCAATATCCTACAATGGATCAAGCATTACAGATTGTAAGACAAAAAGTATTTGAGGAGGCACCTAGCCTCCCTTTGGAACAAGAAGAGGACGAATGGACTCCGCCTCTCCAGAAACTCCAAGGCTATTACAATATCAATGTTGACAAAAACAATGATCCTAGGAAGGTGAACATCGCTGAAACAAAAGGATAGAAAGACATAGAAGGACCAGGAGTTGAGCTACCTTTCATTGGACAACCAATTAAAATCAAAAGTGGCAATATTGGAACAGAGCAAACATCGAATCTTGAAAATGTTGGAGATTATTGGGACGTTGCCACTATTGACAATATCACAGAGTTACTGCATGAATATCAAAACTTGTTTCCAACCAAGTTCACTGATATGAAGGGCATTAAAGGGCCCATGGGAGAGATGAGGATCCATTTGAAACCAGATGCAAGGCTAGTCAAACAGAGACCCTAAATATTGAATCCTAAATATAAGGGGAAAGTGAAGATTGAACTCGATAGAATGTTGGAAGCAGGAATCATAAAACCTGTTGAAGAGTCATAATGGATTAGCCCTATGGTGGTCCAGGATAAGAAGACTGGAGAGATCAGGATCTGTGTAGATATCAGGAAGTTGAATGATGCCTGTTTTCATGACCCATTCCCTACACCATTTACTGACGAGCTGTTAGATAATGTAGAAGGACAGGATGTATATTCTTTTACAAATGGATTTTCATGATACCATCAGATCCGGATTGCCAAGGAAGATCGCCATAAGACCACATTTGCAATAGAATGGGGATCCTACCAGTATACAGTGATGTTGTTTGTATTGAACAATGCACCAGCCATATTTTCTAGGGTGGTGGTCGAAGCATTCAAGGAGTTTTTACATAAATTTATGGAAGAATATTTTGATGATCGAACTATTTTTATCTTATTACAGAATCATATTGAATGTTTAAGACTAATGTTGGATAAGTGTAGGTAGTGCCATATTTCCTTGAACCTGGAGAATTGCATATTCTTTTCACCCTTTGGAGTGTTTTTAGGTCATATTGTGTGTAAGTAGAGACTATTGGTAGACCCATCTAAGATTTCCATTATAGTTGATTTTCCCCCTCCTACTTCAGTCAAACAGTTGCGCACTGCGTTGGGACATACTGGATACTACAGGAAGTTCATTAAAGGATATGAACATATCACAACACCCATGGATAAGATTTTGAAGAAATCCTGATAGTTTCGTTGGATAGAAGAATGCCAACAGAGCTTCAACACATTGAAACAGAAAATGGTTACTGCGTGTATCCTATTTTTCCCAGATTGGAGCAAGGAATTTCATGCGCATGTCGATGCATATTCTGTTTCATTAGGAGTTGTGTTAGTGCAACCGAGAGCTGGATACATTGACCACATGTTATCCTTTGCTAGCAGGAAGCTATCAACAACTAAGATTAATTACACCACCACTGAGAGAGAAGGGTTAGCCATGGTGTATGCACTGTAGAAGTTTCACCACTACTTGTTTGGAGGACACTTTAAAATGTTCACTGATCACTCCGCACTGAAATACCTAGTCAACACACCACTGTTTGGGGGGAGAATATGAAGGTGGCTTCTCCTATTTCGGGAATATGATTTTGAGATCGTGGTTAAGCTAGGGATAATGAACAAAGGACCTGACCACTTTTCAAGGTTGGAACATGGAGAGGAACCTACTAGTCTAGAGGATACACTGTCAGATGCACAATTTCTGGCCACTAGAAAGATTGATTATCACTTAGTCGATATAGTCCACCTCCTGTCAACAAGAATGGAACCTAGTGAATATACAATCACCCAGAAGAAACAAGTGGTAGTGCGAACTGCAAAATTTTCACTTATAGCCGGACAACTATATAAAATGGGACCTGATGAGATCCTGAGGAGATGTGTTATGGAAGAAGAGTGACCACTGATTTTAGCAGAATCTCATGAAGGCATCTCAGGAGGACACTACGTAGGAAAATAAAAAGTGCAGAAGGTTCTTAGAGTTGGCCTCCGGTGGCCTACTTTACAAAGAGATGCTAAGGACTACTACAGAGCCTACGATGTATGCCAAAGAGTTGGGAAACCGTCCAGAAGAGATGAAATGCCTTCAGCACCACAGCTGACCCTACAAGAATTTGAGAAATGGGCCATTGATTTCATGGGACCTATAAACCAACCAGGAAAGTGCACAAGAGCAAGGTACATAATCACTGCGATAGAGTACTTGACCAAATGGGATGAAGCAAGAGAAGTTAATTACTGTAGTGCAACTACAACTGTGTGCTTCATATTTGATGACATCATAACCAGGTTTGGATGCCCAAATATCCTTATGAGTGATCAAGGCACACATTTCATCAATAAGACTGTTGAAGCCATGACTGAGGAATTTGCAGTCCATCATCAGAAGAGCATACCCTACTATCCACAAGTGAATGGGACAGTTGAAGCATTCAATAAGATCTTGGAGAAATCATTGACGAAGATCTACAGTATGAACAAGGATGAATGGGATTTAAGAGTACCAAAAGTACTATGGGCCTATAGAACCACTTGCAAGAAGCTAACAATGCAGACCCCCTTTAAGTTGGTTTATGGTCTTGAAGTAGTTTTCCTGATGGAATATTTGGTCCCAATCTTAAGAATCAAAACCTTTACACATATGGATGACACTAGCGTTGTTCAAGAGAGGCTCTCATAGTTGGTCGAACTAGAAGAAGAAATATTTACTGTAGGATTCCATCAGAAGGTACATAAGGGAAGATAAAAGGCCTACCATGATAGGCATATTAAGAAGAAAGCCTTCAAACAAGGAGATTTGGTATTGGTATATGACAGAAAATTCATGAAGCATCCAGGGAAGTTCAGAACACATTGGTTGGGGCCATATGAGGTTGTCTATGTCACGAAAGGAAGTGCTACATGGTTGAAGACCTTCAATGGAGAATGAAAGGAAGGTTTGGTGAACGGGATCTGGTTGAAACTATACTATGACAACCAGCTTCCTCGCAACCATCAGTAAGATAAAAAGAGGAAGGGTCCAGGTACTAGGTGCAGTTGAAACTGGGTACCAGACACAGAAAATATGGTCTACACACAGTGGGGGAGGAGAGAGCAGAAAACAAAGGCTACTCCGCACAACCTGAAGTCAAAGAAAAACAGAAGGTTCAGATCTGAAGTGCCTTGGGATGAGTCATAGGTGAGTGTTATGGGCCTGTTGGCCCTTGGGTATGGAAGTAAGAGAAGATTAAGGCATGAAATATGGAATGTGAACTGCACAGAAGACATAGTGACTGATACTGGGTCAAAGTGAGTAGAATATCAAAAACGACGGAGCGAAGTAAGAGAAATCAAGTCATTGGATGAGGATATCAAGGATGACAGATCAACAAGGAAAACATATCGTGGACAACTCAGCAAGCAGAAAAATCCACCGTTGGATGCTTTGGAACACTGTGCGAGAAGGAAGGAAAGACAGGCTGGCGAAGCCCTAAAAATGTGGGTCAAGTTGACCTAGGGTCAAGTTGACCTAGGGTTTTAGACACCAAGGTTTCGGCCTAAGGTTGTCGGTGAGTCATTGTAATGTATAAATACGAACCTATATGAGGGTAGAGGGTTCAATGAAGAGTCCTAAGTTTTTTATTGTTATGAGTTATTATTGTAGTGAGAGAGGGAAGAATCGAGCAGTGAGGGAAGTCTGTGTTCTAATATCTTCAGCTGGGTGCGAAGATCAACCCTGCTGCTGGGTGCGTAGGGAGGGAAGAAAGAGAGAAGAGAGAAAGAGAGAAGATATGCTAGCTAAGAGTGCAGATAAGAACTATATGCTTTCATATTAATATATTATAAATCACAGTTATGTGGACGTAGCCCTAGGGAGAGGGTGAACCACGTATATCTTGGTGTTGTGTGTGATTGATGTGATGTTCTCTTGTTCTTGATATATTGTTATTCCATTATTATCTGAAAGATAAATGTGCAAGGTAAGACTAAGTTGATAACTGACATCTAGATGTTGTGTTTTTCTTGTATTGGATCCGCTTGGTATTCCCTTTGGTTGTAGACATATGTGTCCTGCAACCCCCCATAGCTACTTCGAGTGAGACTACATATGCCTCGTAGGTGTTGCCGAAAGGGCCAATAGTTAGGGCTAGTTGGTGCGCTCTTGGAGTTGAACCCTGGGTCTGCCCCTGTGCAAACATACCATCTCCATCATTTCAAATGGCGATGTACTATTGCATAGCCATCACTATACCCCTCTTACAAGGCCCAAGGTAATCATTGTAACACTTCACTCCAGGCACGTCAAGGGTTTTTTATTTGTGCATTTTTCATTCCTCTGTTAGTGGCAGACGAGAATGCATAACACAGTCCTGATTAGCAATATGATGGGAGAGGCTTCATGCGGATCTGGTGTTCCTACTACACATGAAAAGGTAATCCTCACACCCCTGTAAACTAGGCATACCCAAGTTTTTCATTGTAATAGGTTACTACTTGAATTCCATATCAGTCTTCTTCTCTAGTTTTACAGTTCTCGAACTAAGGGTCTATAAGTCTCCTTTATATGTTAGTAGTTCTTGGTTATCTCGCTGTATTATCTCACCTCCTCCCATAAGAAATGTTGCAATTTACTAAGCTGCTACTCAGTCTTAATGGTTTTTCGTTTGTCTTTGTGGAGTTACCCATACTTCTTCGGCCTCATCCTGTGAGAGATATCCTACATCTGTATACTGTAGCTCCATTCGGTGGTTGTCTAGTGGAACTCTTAAGATGATGGAGGTATTTGTGAGTACGAGCACATGATTTATCCTGTGTAGTTTTGTTTCACACGCTATGGATTCACCTTACCCTCTAGTGGGACTCATTCCTTCTTGGCATGACTTAAGTAAAAGAAAAATGTAAAAACCCTTGAGGTCTCTTGTATGCGAGCCATTAGCTTCATATTCTCTTAATTAAATAGTCGTCAAAATCCTCTACATTTTAACTCTTGGTTAGATAAACAGGTTGTCCTCCTAGTTTGTGTCCTGCATGAAAACTAAAGAATAGAACTCCATGCATTGCGTGTTATTATTTGGTTTTCTCCAAACGGTCCATTGGGAAGTCTTTAACCTTATGTCTGTAAAATGTCCTTAGTGAAATGTCGTAAAGGTGATCATTCCTTGTCTGACCATTGCATAAATTAATCTATGTGTTTTTTTTTAAGTAGCGTAGGCATAAGTACCCCCTGTACCAATGACCCTCAGTCCGAGAGGTCTATGTTCACTCCCTGATTAATTTAGATCTTACTGTGTTTTAAAGACACCCATTCGTAAATGATTTCCAGACTAGATAGGGTAAAAGAGTATTTATTGAATTATGTCATGTATATGTCTTTATCTTTCAAGGGTTATTATGGTGGATGAACTCGTATTCTGAGGGAAATAAAATGGAAATGCCCATTGTCTTTATACGCAAGGTATTGTGTGCCCTTTAAGGGTATTTGTGGATTTATGCAACTTATCGGTCACTCGACTTGTCTAACTTATTCCCACTGTACAATTCATAAAAATTAATACATTAGTGTTTACAAATTTATACATTTTATTTATTTGTGGTCATAGAACGAAGGCCATATGCTCTAATAAAAAGGACCACACGATTTAACTTTGGCAAAAACACACCCGCGATCTATGTGATTTATCCTAGCTCTATGTGATTCTATAATTTGCAACTCTGATTTATGCTAGGGAATTACTTACCCTCTGTAGGGTTTTGACTGTACTTTGGTTATTTACTTCATGTATTGTCTTTTACATTATTTAATTTACGATTTAATTCCCTGTGTATTAAAAAATTATATTCAGTTACAAAAGGTAATGATGGGGCCCTGTCTTCTTTTGCAAGGGTACCCATCAACCATTCTTGGGTCGACTCCTCCCTCTTATATTGTGGATGGATCATAGCTTAACGTTGGTGGGGAAATTATTCTATGCCATATATCAGATAAGTATCATTCACTTGCTAAATATTTAATATTTATTTTCATTCGATTGCTTTAATACAGTTTACTGAATCTATCGTTTTCTCTTTGTAGGATTAAAATAGTTCGAAGGAAATAGATCAAGGGGATCACCTTACTCAAAGAAGGTATTTGATTTCTGATTCTAGCATTTTAATTACAATGCTCAGGTTCTGTTTACTAGTGGTACCGAGTCCTTACCCTAGGGTACTCTGTTGTAATAGTTTGAACCATGATTTTCTGGTTGTACAAATCATTTATAATTTTATAATTAAATGAACACACAGATTTCTGAAACCATTTGAATAAGATGTTAAGTATGGTACAACCTCTGTAGCATGCATTGTATACCATTGAAAATCTTTGTTTATAGGTCTATTGTAATGTAAAAAGGACTGTAAATTTTATGCCTTCTTGTATGATCTAGTCAATCGTAATTACTTATTCTATCATGTAGTTCAAGGATCAATAAAATCTTTATGTATATGAATACAATATATGTTTGTGCAACTCCATGTATATATACATGCATCTATATGTATATCTACCTACAAAGACATATATAAGTCATCAAAAATATAACTATTCATTCTAACATTCCCCTTACATGAGACACATGAGCATATCTACATGTATATGTATAGTCAATCTTTAGATATAAATCTTAACACATGAACTCATCCTTCTACTAACAATGATGGACAATATAATTTTATACATCCAATCTTTCATTAGCATCCGCACTAACATCACATAAACCCATCATATCTCTAATAATCTGTAACCAACATAATTCTGACTAGAAAATAACTAAAGGTACTTATCTGAAATAAACTGAAACTGGAACACAAATGGAACAACCAAGTTCCACCCAACCATAGAACAGAACAACCAAATTACATTCTCTTTTCACCCCCTAGTCTGACCATGAGTCCATAAGGGATAATTGAATTGATCCTCTTTTGCTACAGTCCTCCTTTCAGATTAGAAAATTCCCTTTCCTCACACCCAATAGGTGTTCATAACATCAAGTAATATCTTTTCTCCAACATACTAAGCATCATCTTGCCTCCTCCCGTATGTTGTATATATCATGAGCATCTTGTGCCTAGGTCTTTTTCCCTCCTTGGGAATTTTTGCAGCTTTAAAAATCCCTGATTTTTAGGGGCTGCTAGTGATCAAATTCCTCATTTTCCACTTGTAAAATTCAGCCCTGAGGTAACTCAAAACTGTTCCCCACTAATGGAGTGATGGTCAGTTGTTTTCAATCTAACTATTCCATTTGTCCTCCAACAATTAATATATAAAAAGATTTTTCTTTTACATGTGTCACAGTCAAATATTTAGTTGGAAAAATCTAATAGTTTCCCAATAGTCAGAATAATTAATTACACATAAACAAATTCCAAATTCAGATTTTCCATAAATGGAAAAAAAAATTCCAAATACGAATTTGCCAAAAAAGGAAATTTATTCCTAAGTGCATACAGACTTTAATAATTAATTATTTTGGGGGATATTACATCTTTCCTTGATATGCTCATCTTGATTTGTATAAATTTGTAAAAGGAGAAGACAATAGTTTTAGTAAACTATGTTAAGTATTTAATGGAAAAAAAATAATGAAACTAGACGAGACAATACTTAGCTTGAGTTTGGCATAAAACCATATCTCCACTGGAGCTTGTGCAACAATCCGTCCACGATCCAAAGGGGGAGGATTGGACCCAAAATCAGTTGTTTGGTACCCTCACAAAACGAAATAGGACCCCATCATTAATTAATGTAACTCAGAATAATGCTTTTGTATAGCAAAGCATAGGCTACGAATTATACAATGATAAAAAAATACACAAGTTATGAATTATACAGTGGTAAATTAAATACACAAGTTAATAATTATCTGGGGATAAATTAAATTTACCGAGCGCATTTGAAAATCCCCACAGAGGGTAAAATAAGATTGTTGTAAACACAACGTAAGTTACGATTTACACAGTGTAGTGTAAATTACATAGAGCGTAAACTTACTTTCCACAAAGGATTTAAAACTGCTATCTATAATCACACAGACACGTTTACTAATCGCTGCAGGGGTAAGTAACACAATTACATACACACAGAATTGAGTTATGAGTTACTGAAGGATTGATATTTATATTTTGCAGCGTAATCACGATTTTCCATAGAGGAAATCAATTGAAATTCAAAGGATATATACAGAGTACGAGTAATGTCTAACCATTTTTTATGTCTAATCCGGAATTAAATTACTATTTGATATATAAAACATAGAGTGAAATCTACAAAACAAAGGATTAATGGTGGCCAATACTTATTCAATGTAGGAAATATAGAATGCAACTTCATGAATAGAGGGTCGATGTTGCTGGATATACATATACCTAGGCTATATAAAAAACAAAAGATAAATTATGCAAACATAGAGTTAAAAATTGTCTGATACATTTAACACTGTACAATTACCGAGTGAAAATTACAAACAGTGGGTTAATTCTTTCCCTATATATGTTGTTGTAGGTAACCTAGATGGTAACTCATGAGCATAGGGTTAACCATTGACATGTATAGAGAGAATAACCCTACAAGGAATAAAAAGAAATTTACACATTTATGCTTACGCAGAGTACCCATTACACATTGGAATGCTAACATAAATAATCTAGAACATATTTATGAATTTCAGTGTTAGTATATTCTCACACAGGGTATAGATATACAGGTTTCTTCCATAGAGAACAAACAAAACATATATGGGTAATGGTAGGGTTAACATTGCAATAATGGTAGATATAGGAGAATGTTGAAAGAATACCAACAGATAAGTGGTAAAATGTTTATGACCATAAGAGCACCATAAGCCATGAAGATTAGAAGAGTATCAACCAACCCGAAAGTACTCTAACTGATCTAAAAATGAAGAAGACTTGTATTCTTGAAATTATTTGCAAGATTTAATTCATGTGTTAAAATGCAAATGGATCAATTTTGCAACACAACCTTTTATAGAAATTACTCATTCAAGATGCATATAAACAACAAAAATAAACAGTGAACAAAAAACACATAACACAACAAATGATAAAGGAGTTCACCCCTCTCTTGGGCTACATCTCCTGGTCCAACTTCCAATGGATCTTTTGTATTATTTTCTCAAAGTGATCAAATATGTGCTTTACAATGCTCAAAATTACAAATAGATGGCTCCAATGGCTTCAGAACATCCAAAAACCCCTAGCTGGGATTTTTCGGCACCTCATTTGGCCAAAAATTGAAGAAGATAGGCTTCCTGGAAGTTCCCCTTCAAACTTGTTGTCTCTGGATCGCCAAAATGCACCCTTGTTGCCTCAACCTAGCCCCCACACGCTTTTATGTGTTAAAACTCAGCACCGGGTGCAACCGCACAAACGATGCGAACTGTAGGACGATTATGGGTGCACCTAGCCCCTAACCGCCAAGGCCATGGTCATGTGGCCCATGTGACCACACGCAAACGCAAAACATGCTCCGTCCCAAAGGCGAATAGATAATGGACAAGTGGTGGTCGTTTAAACCAAAATCCAAATCCAAATCCAAATCTGTGCACGCACACCAACGGTATAACAAAGGGTCATATGTTATTGTATATACGATCGGGGGCTGGGGCTAAGCCCCAGCCCAGACGCGCTCCAACTATCCACATATGCAAATTCATATAATTTTAAAACTATTATATGGTAAGTACTACCATGTGGGCAAATTGGCATCCTAGCCCTTGCCAAAGCTTTGCATTGAGTTGGAGGTTCGGGGTTCGAATCCCATGAACTACATAAAATTTTGACGACCAAACCAAACAATGGGGTGCCATGTGGCAGCCCATGTCTGGGCCATGTGGCACCGTACAACCAATCAAAAACTGCCACGTGTCACAATATCATTCATCCACATCTACCAACCAATGAATGCCATGTGTCGTACAGTCCTGCCAATTCATCTCTGCCACGTGTCATATGGACTGTACAGTCAACATCCCTTTTTTTGCATGTTTGATGTTTTGAACATAACCCAATAACTCTCTCATATGACGTCCGTTTGAACCCAAACGAGTTGCATTGGGTTTGTGATGATGAGGCCTGCGCTCCTGTTTTATTTGAAGCGATTCCGAGCACTTTGAATTTTGAGCAAAATTTGATCCCCTGGATCACACCTCCCCATTGGAAAGATTTTGGACCTCCAAATAACCATTTTCAGTCTATCTGAAGATGAGGGTATAGCTCCCTCACCTTTCCAACCTCCATCAACTTGTCTTTGCTTGGATTTGTGCCTTTAAGACCAACTCGAAGATATTCCACATTTCCTCGTTTTGAAGTTCTCATTCTCCTGTCAAGGATGGTGTCTTCATGCAATTTTGTAAGATATTCTGGGGAAAAATCATCTATAGAAGGAATCTAAACATGCTCTCCTTGATCATCAATCAAATCAGGCTCATACAATTTCAAATTCTCAACATTAACAACTGCATACATTTGCATATAAGGAGGCAAATCTAAACGGAAGGCATTGTTACCAATCTTGTCAAGAATCTTGAAAGGACCATATCGAATTGGTTTTAGTTTTTTACCTTCTCCTTTAAGCCTCTCCTTACTAATGTAAATCCAAACTTCATCTCCAACTTGGAAACTGTGATCAACACGCTGCTTGTCATGTCTTGTCTTGTACTTGGCTTGACTCTTTTCCAACTGCTCTTGTACCATTTGATGTATTGACTGGATTTGTTCAATGAACTTTTCTGGCCTATCAATGTCATATTGACCATCAATAGAAATATCCTTCCCAAAGATAAAATCTAAAGGAGATCTGGGCAAATAGCCAAAACATGCTTCAAATGGCGACGTTTGAGTTGAAGAGTGCTTAGCTCAATTGTAAGCATGTTGAATGTAGTGTAAATGCTCATCCCAAAGTTTAGGATGCTTGCTGCAATAACCATGAAGAAGATGCACCACTGTTCTATTTACCACTTCTGTCTGACCATCGGTTTGTGGATGAAAATATGTGCTCTTTTTCAGTTTGGTGTCCATGAGTGCCCATAAGCTCGACCAAAAACTTCCAATAAATTGAGAATCCCAATCAAAAATAATGGATTTAGGCAATCCAAAATGCACCCAAACATTTTGAAAAAACATTTGTGTCGTTTGCTCAGCTGTAACCTGCTTCTTACAAGGCATCAAAATACACATTTGCTAAATCGATCAACCACAACATAAAGATAATCATGATTTTGTTTAGACATAGGTAGACCTCCTACAAAGTCTATAGAAATAATTTCCCAAGGACGAGAAGGAACCGGAAGTGGAGTATACAAACCCAACTTTCGATTGCTAGGTTTGCTTGTGGCACATAACGAACATCCTCGAACATATCTTGAAACACTTTCATTCATTTTAGGCCAATAGCAGTACCTTTGC
>ML819797.1:2395-78558 GCA_009831015.1 Picea engelmannii | reverse complement strand
AACGAATGAATGAGATTGTGGAAGACATGTTACGAATGTACGTGAGAACGAAACCAACTAAGTGGGAGGAGTACCTACACTTAGTTTAATTTGATTACAATAATGGGTATCATACATCAGCTAAGATGAGTCCCTTCGAAGCATTATACGAAAGGAAATGCACAACTCAGATTAGTTGGGATAATCCAGTTGACAGACTTATGATGGGACTGGAAATTCTCCAGGAAATGGAGAAAGTGGTAAAAAGGGTACAACAAAATTTAAAAGAGGCACAAGACAGACAAAAAAACTGTGGATATTTAAAAAGGAGACACTAGGAATTTCAAATTGGGGACCATGTATATTTGAAAGTCAAAGCAAGGAGAAGATCTCTAAATCTGGGAAATTGTTCAAAGTTGGTGCCTAGGTTTTGTGGCCCCTTCAAGATCTTAGTTCAAATTGGACCTGTGGTGTATCAACTTGCACTTCCTGTAAATTTAAAAGTTCATATTTTTTTTCATGTTTCTTTATTGAAAAAATATATTCATGATCCTACTCACATCATTGATTGGAACATGGTGCAGGTGGAACCAGAAGGCAAGCTCCAAGCAGAACCTCTGCGCATTATGGAAATGAAATAAACAGTACTACGAAACAGAGCCATCGCCCAAGTACAAGTGTAATGGAAGTACTTTAGTCGTGAGGAGGCCACTTGGGAATTGGAGGAAGATTTGCAGAAATCAAGTATCCAACCCTATTCTAAGAGAGGAATGAACAATGAGGACAATGTTATACTTAAGGGGGATATGATGTAATATCCCCAAAAATAATTGAATATTAAAGTCTAAGTGTACTTGGGAATAAATTTCCATTTTTGGCAAATTTGGATTTGAAAATTATTTCTCATTTATGGAAAATCCGAATTTGGAATTTGATTATTGTAATTAATTATTTATGACTGTTGGGAAAAGATTTGACTTTCCCAACTAACTTCTTTGATTGTGACACATGTGAAAGAAAAACTTTTTTTATAAATTAAATGTTGGAAGGAAAATGGAATAGGTAGGTTAAAAATAGATGACCATGACTCCATGAGTGTGGAACATATTTGAGTTGCCCTGGGGCTGTTTTTACAAGTGGAAAATGAGAGATTTGACCACTAGCATCCTCTAGAAATGAAGGATTTGTAAATTTGTGAATTTCCCAAGGAGGGAAGGAAATCCCTAGGTACAAGATGCATATAAATCAACATATGGAGGAGGCAGGATGTTGCTTAGTATGTTGGAGAAAGGAAACTACTTCTTGTTATGAACATTGTTAGTGTGAGGCAAGAGAATTTATGATTTGTGGAAGGTGACTGTAGCAAAGGAGGATCATTTCAGTTTTCCCTTATGGACTCATGGTTAGGATAGGGGGTGGACAAGGCAAGTAAACTTGGTTGTTTATGTTATATGGTTGGGTGGAATGTGGTTGTTCCATTTCTGTCCCAACATCAGATTTTTCAGATATGTACCTTTACTTGCATTCTTGTTAATATTTTGTTGATTATTATTTGTCAGGAATGAGATGGTTTATGTGATGATTGTATATATATGTGTGTGTGTGTGTGCTTACTTGACAGAAATAGCAGAACTACTATATGCTCCATTTAATCATGAAATAGTTTATACATACATAGATAAATGCATCTACATATATTGTAATCATACATAAAGAAATCAAAGAACTGTTGTAATGTTCTTAATATTAATTAAGTAGGGTTATGTATATATATAAATGGTTCTGTATACTTATATATACGTGTTCATGCATAAAGGAAAAGTAGAACTGCTACCATGTTCTTATTAACTATTCAAATAGATATACATTGAATTGTTATTTCAAATCTGTACAAGTACAATAGACAATAGGTGGAATGAAGAACAATTCTCATATATTATTGCATATTCTTTATGTTTATAACCACCGAAAACAGTGATTCAATAGTCTAAAAATGCATGGTACAATAGCTGTTATATTCAATGAATCTTGTTCAAAATGGTTGCAAATAATTAATTGAAAATAATTACAAACAACCCGTGTGTCCATGTGATCATGGTTCAAATTATTACAATTAAGAACCATAAGTCAAGGAATCCATTACCACTTATAGACATAATCTAGTAAGAATTTCGTAAACGCCAAGATCAAAACCCAAATACTTTTTCGAGCCAGAAGGCTTTCCTTGATCTTCTCACTTAGATTTGTACAAAAGATGCAAAAGGAGAAGACGATAGGTTTAGTAAAATATGTTAAGTATTTAATGGAAAACAAATAATGAAACCAAATGAGACAATACTTATCTTGATTTCAGCATAAAACTAGATCGCCACTAGAGCTTGTGTGACAATCCATCCATGATCCAAAGGGGGAGGATTGGACCCAAAATTAGTTGATGGGTACCCTCACAAAACAAAACAGGGCCCCATCATTAATTAATGTAACTGAGAATCAATTTTTTGTGTAACAGAGAATACGCTATGAATTATACAGTGATAAAATAAATACACAAGTTATGAATGATACTATGGTAAATTAAATACACTAGTTAAGAATTATCCAGGGATAAAGTAAATATACATAGCACATTTGCGAATCCCCACATAGGGTAAAATAAGATTGTTGTAAACACAACGTAAGTTATGATTTACACAATGTAGTGTACTTTAAATTACATAGAGCATAAACTTACTTTCCACAAAGGATTTGAAACTGTTATCTATAATCACACATGCACGTTTACTAATCCCCGCAGGGGTAAGTAACACAATTACATACACAGAGAATTGAGTTACGAGTTACCAAAGGATTGATATTTATATTTTACAGTGTAATCACGATTTTTCACAAGGGAAATCAATTGAAATTCAAAGGACATATACAAAGTACGAGTAATGTCTAACCATTTGCTATGTATAATCCATAATTAAATTACGAGTTCATATATAAAACACAGAGTGAAATCTATGAAACAAAGGATTAATAGTGGTCGATACATATTCATTGTAGAAAATATAGAATGCAACTTCATGAATAGAGGGTCGATGTTGCTGGATATACATATACCTACGCTATATAAAACACAGAAGACAAATTATTCAAATAAAGAGTTAAAAATTTCCCGATACGTTTAACACTGTAAAATTACTGAGTGCAAATTACAAACATAGGGTTAATTCTTTCCCTGTAGATCTTGTTGTAGGGAACCCAGATGGTAACTCATGAGCATAGGTTTAACCATTGACATGTACACAAAGCAGAACCCTACAAGGAATAAAAATAAATTTACACATTTATGCCTACCGAGAGTACCCATTACATATTGGAATGCTAACATAAAAAATCCAAAACATATTTATGAAATTCAGTGTTAATATATTCTCACACAGGGTATACATCTACAGATTTCTTCCTCGGAGAAAAAACAAAACACATATGTGTAATGGTAGGGTTAACATTTCTATAATGGTAGATATAGGAGAATGTGAAAATAATACCGACAAATAACTAGTAAAATGTTTATGACCACAAGAGCATCGTAAGCCATGAAGATTAGAAGAGTATCAACCAACCCGAGGGTACTCTAACCCTAGAGAACTGTAAAACCTAGAATAACCTCAGGAGGAAACATTTACGGAGGTGAAATGCTACTACATTTCCAAACAAAGTGTTATGCCTGAGTTACAGAGTACTAGGGCAGTGGAGTCTTACTTACCTTGTGCAGAAGAGGAACCATAAATGTGTTTCTTTCTCACATTGTGTTTTACAAGAGCTGATCTTCCATTATCACCGGCCATGCAGAGCAGGGGCAAGGTTAGATTGTGGAGCAAAGAACATTTTTGTGTAGAGAATAATTGTTACAATAAGCCTTACCTCAGGCCTCGTTAGAGGATTAATGTGATGGATACGCGTCAGTACTCTTGCCATGTGAAACATTGGAGATGGTGGGTTTACATTGGACGCGGCGGTCGAAGTGTCAATTCTCGAGAGGTACAATTCAGGTCTCCATTAAATGGTTTATCCAAGGAGTAAATGTCAGACTAACATCCTCCATTAAGAAGTTTACAAACAAATTTATTGCTAAGTCGTAGTGCCAGCCAGTTAGGGTTACGAACTGTGCATGTAATGGTTTTTGTTCACTATGTTAAGCTAAGGGAAAACTTTGTTTGGTTCCCAACATGTTAAACTTTAGGATTAACGACAAGTATCATTGGGGAGGTTACTAACGATATGTAAATCTCGTAGTAGTCTTGGGTGTAAAACGATAACTATATCGTTAGGCTAAAGCCTGGTTGTGATAGTATCTTGTATATTAAACAATATGCAATATGACAGATAGGTAAAATGGTTATAATATATATATATATATATATATATATATATTAAATGATTGGAAATACTGTGGATTGGTTCATTATTATGATTTTCAAAAAATAATATTATGTTGTGGATAACACTTAGTACATAGTATCCATATATTATACAGTGTTGTATATTATGGTAAACAATATATGCATAGGTATGTTGATATAGTTAGAGTTAATATTATGAGAGGTTATGTGATAAACTATTGATATATAACTATTGACATAGATAGTGTCAGCACCATGGAATCCATATGATAGTCACTTAGTAAAATATATGAATGTATGTCAAATGGATAAGTACTAATTGGTTATGGGTAGACTATAGGATAGTTGATAGTCTTTAGGTTATTTCTTATTTCCCACTGAGACTTTTGTAACAGTATAATTTAACACAAAAAGGTAGATATTCTAAGGGATATGATAGCCCTCGTCGCAATTGTACTAAGTACAAAATAACCATAAGTTTTTGAATCCAATAGCCACGATAAAAATACTCTACATATAATAAAGTTATCTTTGAACAAATATTGAAGAGTCAAGGAATTTTAATGTCCCTTAACAAAAAATATATAAAAATGGGAAATTTGGGGGACATTACACTGGAACACCTATAGGAACATCAACTTATGCGGGAATACTAGTAGGAACTCGAAACACTTGTAGGAACTTGAACTGACTCTTAAACACGAGGGAGTGATAAACATCCCCTTGTTATGAGTTGTAATTGTGCTAACAAATTAGTTTGTTTACCATTACTTCCGTTCAGAAACGGTAAAACTTTCAACTTGATAGTATTTATATAACTAATAAAAAATCAATAAGCATCGTTCATTCTCAACATTATTTGGGTATTTTTTTATAGCGGGAATACCCCTCTAAAGACTACACCAGGGTTCTAAAATGTAGGCAGAGCTAACCCTCTAAATTTTCCTACTTTTTATCAACTATCCCGACACTACCCCACAATCATACATAAAAGACAAAGTGTAGGGATCCAGTAGGAATACCTTAAACTCCGCGTCTGGTGTTGATCCCTTTGCGCTTGGTTGGTTCTTGACTGCAAGTCTCCTCCCAAGGCTGACCTGCATTCACCAAAGGACAAACAAGAACCTACAAGCATGCATTCTACATATGGATTAGTGGGTTAGACATCATAAACAAGAAATGTAAACATATCATTGAAATTCAAGACGTCATTTGGCGGGACAGAAAAAGTACTTCTTTATATTAATCTCACAAAATTCACTTACAATATGAGACTGGAATTTCTCCTCGAACTCGGTCCTGGGCTCCTCTTTACAATACACCAAATTCTTCCACGTGTCCTCCTCTTCAGTTCTCTCTAGGAAAATGGTAAGGGCTTGCAATGGAGGAAAACGGAATTCTGGCTCAAACTCACAATGTGGTTTCCGAATATTGGGGCAAAGGGGGAATACGAAAATGGGCAGAGTTTCTATGCTCTCGTGCTTTTCTTTGCAATGGGACCCCAACCCCTTCTTTTATAGGCCAAAAGGGATAGTAACGGTTGGGGTGACTAGCTATGGATAGTCAAACGATTAAGTAATAGCCCAGAAACTAGTATCCTATGCAATTTTCCACCTTTTGCAATATTCTATGAGTGTACGTGGGTTGTAGTGGGTCACCAAGCATGTGTACACAGGCATTAGTGGTGAAGGGCACATACACCTTCAAAGAAATGGTTTTTTGAAGAGCTTGTTCAGTGATGTCTTGTAAAAGATAGCAAGTTAGATGGCCTGATCCCAGGTCTGCATGTCTGGTGCAATTTAGGGTTATTAAAAATGGCCCCTAATGTGTGAGGTCAGAAGAGCATCCGATGGCCGAAATAAATTACAAATCCTTACCACTGTACGACGCGAGTGATCCCAGGGACCCGAGTTCAAGAGGTTTCATCTACAAAAATAACAATTTGTCTCACCGAGGCAGGCATACCCATGCTTGAGATGAAATAAAATCATGGATGCCAACCAAATACACTACAGATCCATGTCATATAACTATATAAAGTGTAGCCGCGAGCAATACACAGCGGATGTACATCTCAAAATCAAAAGATATACATGTATGGTATCCATATTCAAGAATCCAATGATGATTGATGGTTGGAGATGAGGTCTTTAGAGCTTGAGAAACAACTTCAAAATCTTCAAAACTCGGGGAGGAGTGTAATATCAGTGTATAACTTCACTACCCATAGGTCTTCGATAGTTCATCGGGAACATATAAGAGGATATTGGTGATCAGTGCAAAGAACTTCATTGATTTTGAACAAGGACTTGATTGGTATTTCGGGGTGGTTGGGCATGAGGACAAGAGATGAACTGCAGAAGGGCCGACTCAAGTTTAGTAAGACTTCCCTTGGACGAAATCAATACAAAATATGAGACTCAGGAAGCATGGCATTGACATAATTCCATGATGCAGGAGGCAAAGCGAACTCTCCATATGTTTGGAAGGGTAATCGAATAGAGGAGGAAACAAATCTATGTAGCGAGAAGAACTTCCTAAGTTCATATTGAATCCTAGGGCTTGACAAGCAAACAAAAATATGTGCTTTGTCCAAGGGCAACTCATTGTGTTGTCAACAAAAAGAAAATACTTTCCCTTCCCCTTTTTGGGGTATATTTGATTTTTTTTGTGTTTTTCAATAATTTTGGGAAACTTGAAAAAGAATAAAGAATGCTATGTTACAAAGGAGGATCGAGTGTCCTAGACATACTAGTCCCAAGCACAAGGAACACATTGATTCTGAGAGCAAGGGGACATATGCAGGAAAAAGACACTTGGGAAAAATCCTCCATGGGTCAAGGTGTCAAGACACAGAGGCAAAGTGCTACAAGACTTGTGCATAAGGCATTCTTCAGATGGTTCAGTTGAGAGAAACATAGAGTCGGAAGTAGTCCAAAGATGCAGGAATGAAAATGTGATTAATAAGACACAATGATAACGCCCTTCGATGTAATTTTAACGAGCCCAAACAAGGTAAGCTCGATGGTTTTTCATTTTTAGAGAGTTTGAAAAAAGTGTAAAAGGAGACTCCACTAGGGTACCTTTTTTGAAGGTAGTCTAGTCGGCTCAAAAAAGGAATAAACTAGCACTGAACAGATGTCTATTCAAAATTAGTTTAATGAGTGTGACAAAGCCAAGATCACTCAACAATCTTTTCATATTTAAGGATTCTGAAAATAGCTTAAATATGGACTCCATAAGGGATGTTCTTCTGGACGAATTTAACGACTGTGAAGAAACAAGGTCACTCGACCATCTTTTCAATTTTAGGGAGTCTGAAAAGAGCTTAACTATGGACTCTATGGGGGTTCCTTTATCGTAGATTTAGTCCCTCAAGCTTGAAAAAGGGTTAAAATTATACCTGAGAGTACTCTTCTATAGAACCGAGGCTCCTAGAATATACCTTTGTTCGTACTTTTGACCATTTAGACCGAAAAAGGGGTAAACTACCGCCGGACAAACGTGCCTTCAAATTTTAGTTTAGCAAGCGTGAAGGGGAACAGGATCGCTCGACAATCTTTTCATATTTAGAGGGCCTGAAAATGGCTTAAAAGAAGACTCGTTGTTTTTTGGGAGTCCCAAGGGTGAGGTCAAGAGTGATAACGAATCATGCAAATGAGGCTCATACTCGTAATCAGGAAAAACTAATAAGGATTCCCGAACCTATAGTCATTAGTGACGACATGGACACCAAAATGCAACCATGATCTACCTAGGGAATCCATGTGAAGGTAGGATCTACCACTAAATTATGTCACTTCTAGAGCAAGAGTGAGGGTTACATGTCACAATTCGGTGGGATGGATGCTATGGAAAAGCGAAAAAGACAACGAGGTGCAACAAGTGGAGGTGGAATCCTATCTTACATGCACAAATTTGGAAAAATGACTTTTTACCAAAAGACCTTTAAAACTGACCCATCTCTCAAAAAAATTCTCAATACCCAAAGTAGAACTTATCTAACAACCCCTGAGAAACTCAAGAACCATAGTAAATGATTTTCAAGCTAGAAAAAATGGCAAAAGTGTCCAAAAAATGACAAAAAGGGGCCAAAAAGTCTATAAATAGAAAGTTGGCAGCTCATTATCACCATTCTAAATTGAGAATTGACCAAAAGTCAAAAAACACCCCTTTTCCGAAATAGTTGATTCTGGGAGCTTTAGTGGACGAAACGAACTTCTATTTGGACCAAGTAAGTACATACTAACCTCTCTTGCATTTCCATCTTCAATTTTGTTTTTTTGGGGGAGTTGACCTTTAAAAATATTGGCCTTGTGTGTAAGTAGGTTGTCCAAGCACATCCTGCGTGTACACGTGGGCAGAAGATAACCTGCCCGCGTGCACATGTGACTGTCCCCAAGACAACCCGTGTACACCCTCAAGTAGAAAAAATATGAAAATGAAAGAGTTGCCTCTCCATCCATTTGCTTTTGTAGGATGTATGTTCATTGGAGAGAGAGGGAGCATGAGGACATGGATTTTTTGGTCTCCAAGGACCCTGTTGCTATCGTTGTTTTGTCACAATGCGGATTGTTAAAGTTCTTCCAGTGTCCGTTTAAGAGGGCACAACCCAGGTTGCTAAATGCATTGATATATTAATAGAATCCTAACGTAGAGGCATTCATGCTCGAGGGGCATTCGTTGACTCCAACGACTGAGGACATTTACTTCCTGACTGGTCTCTCAAGGAGAGAGGATCCAGTCAACTTGCACACTTTTTCCCCCGGGCCTCACAACATTGAAAAGTTGATTAGAATCCATTGCGAGGTTGATACCAAGAAAGTAGGTTCTCAGGTGCCTATACATAAGATCAACACCCTATCACTCAAAGTGATAGTTCTACTTATTGGGCAGATCACTAGATTTGCAGCTTTACATCAAGCTTCCCGAGCGCACATGAAATGTGCGGTACAATACTTAAATGCATGGATTTTCGACTGGAGTACCACCATGCTAGATTGTATGAAGAGACAACTAACAGAGTGTCAGATATGGGTGCACCGTAACTTTGGGTTTGGGAACATTTTGTGCTCCTTTTTCTTTGAGAGGGTACCTAGTCTCAGTCCTTGAGAGACTATACGAGGGAACGAGGCCTCTCAGCCAGTGCTATGCAAATGGGCAACGCTATTGCCACGACAGGGGGGAGGGAGGACCATCGAGGCCTTTGATGACAAGTTTTTTGACTGGTGGTCATGGAAGATTCCGACAATAGAGGACTAACCCTATGCTGAGATCAATTTTTCTAGAGATCCTGACATGCCAGTACCTCTCGGAGCGAAGTGAGGAGAGATGGGTAGGTTTTATTTTCAAATTTATTTAATTTTTATGTCCTTTTATATATATTATTTTTTGTTGTATACCATAGTATCTGACACTTATATATCTATTATGTACATATGTGGGATTGGTGCATCCAATAGACTTCTCAAGGACTAGGTGACGTCCTCGACTAGGGGCAGGACCAGTTGGAGCCGCCAGACCAACAACAACAGTAGGGAGGCCTCTAGTCGGAGAGGCTGAGAGAGTATTGAGACGGGTAGATTGGAACCTTACCACGCTCACTTGTACTGTCCCTGTGGAGGAGATTGAGGATCTCCCACTATCGATGCAACCTCATGTAGTTGGGGTTCCATGGACCTGGGTCCAGCTCTTCCGGCATTTGGCAAACGTTGTTGTTCACTATGGCAGGGCCAACAAGCCCCGCCCTTAGCTAGGCTAGACTACTTACGTGTAGAGATCACTTTTTGTATTTTTTTGAGGGCATAAGCCTCGTGACTCTGACTAGACCTATTTTTGAGGCACTTGTGCCCACCCATGTACTCTGATATTTTTTGATATATATATGGATATTTTTCATCTTTTTACGTCTTGTGGATTACATCTATTTTACAAATGTATTTACATGTGCATGTGTGTGTTTTTTCTTACATGTGTGAAATATGCCAATATAATACATGATTAGCTAGAGTATCTGTGATTTGATTCAATCTCCTAGGAACATGGATATATGTAATGTAATCAAAGCTTCATTCTAAGAGACGTACCCTAAGGAACCATCGGTGTAGTGTAGGATCGTAAACATGGTAAACCCCATTTAACTGAGACACAACCAATTGAGCATCTAAGTAGACCTAGAGGTGAGAGATACCATGCGACAAAGCGTCACGAAGAAACTCTAAGACTACGTTGTATTCGACAACATTGTTTGTGGCGTCACCTAAACATATACCTCCTGAAATAGCAACTGGCCTTGAGGTGTGAAAATTACCCAAGCTATGGAAGCAAGCCTCCAAGAGTGTTGGCTAGAGTTGCCTGCAAACCCAACGAACATGACGCAGACTGCCCCCTCTACCTCAACAAAGGCCCCTGCGCTGACCTCCCAGTCTTAAGGATTGTTCAAATTCCCAACTTTGTGAGCCAAAGCGACTCTTCTGACTCCCTGCCGGAATCACTATTTAAATCCTGATCCACAGGTCCTTCTCTTTTGCCTCACTGTCTTCTGCACTCCAACCGCTACCCTTTCCTCAACAGGGAAAATATACTTTCGGGCTTCGGGGTTTCTTGTTTCCCGATGTCGAGATTTCTCTGTCCTCACGAACCCCCGAACTCCGATTTACCGAAGCGCCCCTTTTTGGCCTTATCCCCTCTTGGCTATGCCATGGTCCATGTGACCTATTCTCATAAGAACGCAGCCTTACCTCCCTTCGGGGTTTCAGACTTTCTTATGCCGAAATGAACGAACGCTTTGTCCACGGGATCCCCGATCCTCCGATTCCCGATATGACGTCAGCTAACAACCCCTTTTCGCCTTTAGCACAATCAACGACCGTGATCGCCTATGGAACCAATGTTCCTTGATCTCCCTCGGGACTTCGGGTTTTCAAATGCCCAGATGCATTTTCCCTCGGGACTGCCGATCTCTCGAATCCTGATTCTCCGATATGATGACAATTGGCCCCCAATAGCACTTCCCTCCTTTCAGGGTTTCGGACTTCGAAGTTCCGAAATGTATGGGCTTCTTGTCTACGGGATTTCCGATTTCCCGATTCCCGTAATGCCGATGGACGAATTTCCTTTTGGGAAATCTCTCAAATGCTCTGATCTCCTCCATGCGTCCTCCTATGATGGACGGTCCTAATCGCTTCTCGCGATTTCAGAGTTTCTACTACTCCGAAAGTCTTGTCTTCAGGATTCGTGATATGTCGAACCCCGATGCGCCGGTTTGACTTTTCTATCGGGACTTACCCCGATAGTCTGGATGTCCACCATGTGTCCCCAACAAATGGATGGACCTGATCCAATCTCACAATTTCGGGACTTTCGATACCCCGATGACATAAATTCTCTGTCAACTCAAAACCCCGGTAGCCGAAATACCGATGGGTCACTCGATCCCCGCCACGTGTCTCCACAAACGGACGACTCAGATTCACTCTTGTTATTTCGAGACTTGAAATGTCCCGACTTTATCGACCTCGAGGACTCCGATATCCCAAACGTCGATATCCCGATAAGTCAATCCTTTCGGGACTTTCACCCTCCTGTTCACGAAGTTAAACCTCGTGTAGCTTCCAACCGATCTGACGGCTGTTGGGTATTTTGCTCTAGATCTGGTGGTTCAGATCCGTCCTTCTCCTCCTATGGGCTCTCTGGACATGAAATCAATGGTCTAGATCTCTTCGGCTTATCCAACGACTGATATTGCTCCTCCCGATCTTGGACACTTTCTTCCTGCACTTGGAAGAATTCCAAGTTCCCAAAGGCCTCAACCTTTGTCTTCTTTTCCTTCTGCGAGCTCCTTTACTTGAGTTCTCACCTTCGCGTATGAAAACGCTTGCCTCTCTTGAGCTTGGGTACTCTGAACTCATCAAAGAGTTCTTTGACCTCTGCGTTCCTTTCAGCTATAGTTCCGTGCGCTGAAATCACTACTCCTCCTAAGATTATCCTTGAATCCCCAAGGAATTCTTTGACTTTTGCGCCTCTGCAGAGGCTTCGCGCACACACAGTGTTGTCTCTCCTGAGCTTCTCAAACGCTTAGACCCCTAAGGGATTTTATCCTTCTTCCTTTCTCCCTCAGATGGAGAGATACTTGGATGCCCTCCTGGCTATCCCCTGCCTCAAGGAACCTCTTGCTGAGTCTGCAGGGTGTTCAACAACCCTGTGAAGATCCCTCAGTGGATTCTTCCTCTAAATTCCAGAACTCAAAGAGTTCTCTTTTCTTCTGTCTGCACACTTTCTCAATGCCCTCCTGGCAGAGTATCTTTTCACAGGACGTCCAATAGTTTTGTCCTCTGTGCACTCCTTACACCTACTCAATGCCCACCTGGAAGAGCTCTTCAGAATCCTCAGTGATTCTGGTCCTCCTTAAGAACTCCCAGCAGAGTTCTTCTCAATGCGCCACTGTGCATATGCTCAATGCCCACCTGACAGAGTTTCACATAACTCCTCAGAGATTCTGTCTGCAACTGTGTTCTTCTCCACAACCTAGCCTCCAAGGTATTCAACAACCTTGAGGTCTTCCCTGAGTTGTTGACTTCAGTTCCTGTGCCGCAGCACGTCTTTGTCTGAACCCGCAGAATTTAGAAGTGCAACCTCTGTGCACAGCTATCAGAACCCGCAGCGTTCTGTCACACCCTCCTGGTATGAAGCCTCAAAGACCTTCACTTGAAATCAGACACCCTCCTACAAATGCAAACCTACAGTATACATCTACAACACATATGAACACTCACAAACATTCATTCAACACAGAATCCATGTAGGAAAAACTGCTTCTGTTTATATTAAAATGGCAAATACCTGTTTTTACAAGGGTGTTCCTGAGGTCTCTCTGGCTCTTCTCTTACAACCACTACAACTAGTACAAAATGAGATACAAAATCTCTTTTACCTGAGGTGGATCTTTGAGTTCTTCCCTCCAATCTACCTACCCTATTCAATTACATTGAATGGGCTGTCTAGTCCAGCATCTGGATCTAGATCTCAGCCTTACAAACATTAAAGGCCTATCTTATCTACAGCCTGTGCAAAGGCACGGCTTCATGGCTCAACAGCCTAAGCATTTAATTACATTGAATTCAGATTTCAAATGAGGATGCGCCTCTCTCTTCAATGCGCGATTTGAATTCATTGACGTGGCTGGCTGGCTGATGTGGAGAGATGCTCTTGCATCAGAAAACCTCTGATTCACTTGACATCTGCCACAGTGAAAAAGATGACATCAAAAATGACACGTCCATAAAACCAAAAAGACAAAAACTAAAAAAATGTGTAAGACTATTCATATGTTACAAGAAGTCACCCAAGGTGACCCACCTATGAGTAATACTTCTTGAGGTAGAGCCCATTTCTAGGCTCCACCAAAGCATTTCCCTCAAATACTATCAGACGATAAGTTCCCTTATTTAGAACCTACTTCACGATGAAAGGTCTAAACCACATGGGTTTGAACTTGCTTGCCCCAAGGGGTCCTTATCTTGGTCATAGACTAGGACAAGGTCACCTTCAAAGAAAATCCAAGGACAGACGAACCGATCATACTGACACTTGACTTTTTGTTTGTGAGCCTTATTAGCCAAGGCTGCATCCCAACACTGCTCATCGAGATGCTCAAGATATAATAAATGCTCTTCAAGCAGTGAAGTGTTTGGAAATAACTGTACTGCCAACTTTAGAGAGGGGATCTGACACTCTATAGGCAAGACTACTTCTATCCCGTAAATGAGTAGAAAAGGTGAGAGACTGGTTGCAGTCTTAACAGACATTCAGTAGGCCCATAATGTCAAATACAACATCAAATTCCAATTTGACCTGGCCGAATCGATATTTCATCGTAAGATAGTCTTAAGGGATTTATTCATAGCTTCCACCTGACCATTCACTTGTGGGTAGTAGGATGATGAATGTTCTTGCCTCGACCCAAGATTTGATTTTAACTCAGACAACATTTTGTTCTAAAAGTGACTGCCATGGTCAGTGACAATCTCTCTCATGACATCAAACCTTTCTATTACCTGGTTAAACAAAAAGAGAGCTAACATCTATCTGGAGATATCAATAGGTATCGTTTGAGCAATGGTTGCCATATTTCCTTCAGCATAATCAACGTGTGTAGACAAAGGGTTGATAGGACAAGCCTCATCTCCAGTCACAGTCAGAGTGAATTCACCTGCTTCAATTCTTCTTAACTCTAGGAGGAAGTAAGATCTGTGGTGAAGATCATCCCAGGGTTTGTTTGGACTAGTTGTTGCCTCAATAATCCCCTTGTCTGAGGGAAAGACTAAGTCTAAAGAACCAATATCAGCGAGGGAGCCTTGAGCCCATGTAAGCTCGAGAAATAGATTCAACTTCTATGCGGGAGTCGGATCAGGGTCAACGGAAGTTTGCTGAAATATAGAGTACACAATTTTTTCCATGGACAAAGGCATGGACATGCCAAGGTGCCTTGTCCCTTCCATCGTGGTTGATGGGGAACGAAGAGTCCACGAATAGTTAAAGTAAGTCGTTCGAAACGACGAGATTTGAAAATTGTCATCCCTTGGCTGGTCGGAGATAGTCGATATACAGTGGACATTGTCGGTTGGAGGCGGTTAATTGAAGTTACCCATTAAATATGGGCACAAACCAACCCATAAATTGACGATGTCGGGTTGAGGGTTATCAATCATCGGGACCGTGGATACCCCTGATGAAGGGTCAAGATAGGAGAAGGATAACTGATCAATGGACACGATCCAACCTTCGTGTGGAAACAGAAAGACCCAAAAAACCGTTGCGACCACTGCTTTCATAATGTAGGTCCAACTCCTTCCTAACAAGACATTTTCGTCGAGAGATGCATCAACCACTTCAACCTCGATGCACATGGTCTTCCCCCCTAACTGCATGGGGAAAGAGGGGATGATTCCATTTGGTCATAATTACAACTGTCGAAAGCGGTAAGAATATTAGGTGATGGAGACAAAAAGGGTTGGCCAATGGCTTTACAACATGCCAAAGACATCACGCATGTCGAGGCACCCTCATCCACCACCGTGCAAAAAAAAATTCGAGTAAAAGTTTTCGTGGTGTAAGACACTACTATCTGAAACACAACATGGTAAGGAAGACGAGGTTTTAAGTCAGTCGTATCAAGCATGATCGTTCTCGGATTACAAGTCTCAGCATATCCTAAGGCAACTAACAGATCCTTTCTCTGGGAAGGGAAACTCTAGAGGAATTCCAAAGAAGACATTGCACAAGGGGTTTGTGAAAAATCCTCCACCACATAGTAGTTTTGGACGGCCCTTGCATTTGGGTTGTGGGAGGCTTTATTGAACGCTCCTTTGGGGATGCATGCCATTTTTTTTCCCAACATATTCTCAATCTGGAGAGGAAGATGTGGGTTTTCAGCTTCTTTACCCTTCTCAGAGGTGTTTGGCATTCTGTAGTCACGTGTCCTAGTCATTATGTCAATGCTACCTTTCATCATATACACATTTGCAAACACAGGATTTATTGAAGACAAAGGGGGTCCCTGACTACCCCTGTCCACGCTCAAAGAGGCTTGAGTTATATTTTTCCCATGTGGAAATGGATTCGTTAACACGACAGGTTGCTGCTGTGCCAATAACTTCTGGGCCTCTGCAAGCTGAGGGCACTAGTGAGTCGGATGGTCTTTCGTGCAAAGATTACACAAATACTTTGACTTCTTCTTTTCAGTGTTTCCCTCGCCAACATTATTGGTAGGTTTCTTATCTCCCTTACCCTTCTTTCGTTGTTTCTTCTTTCCTTCAGGGTGCTAGGTGGCCTTCGGGTTTGTCGATTGCACACTGTGTACATCCAACGTTTGAGTAGGGGGAACAACTGAACCAGTGGTTTGGCTGGCTGCTCTTTGCTGTATCAACAATTGCTGCAATTGATTTGACAACTGATCAACGAGCTTCGTTTTTGCTGAACCGACAATACCATCTACATGTGGTCCAGAACTTTGTCTGGGCTTGTGAAGTATCAACCTCAGTGCATCTGGAAAAACTTCATAAAGTAAACCAGACTGAGATTAAATCATCTCTAGTTGGTGAGCTCTCATTATCGCATCTTCTTCTGAAAATACCCCCGAGGTTGCAACGTCTTTAGACAACTGAGGTACCAAATAATTAAGGAACCACTCTAGCAAGAATGTTGGCGGGACTGGTACTTTTATCAAATTCTTTCGACATCTCAATTCTCGGATGTGATCCGAGATGTGATCCTCTTTTGTCTACTCAAAGTTGGCCAAAAATTCAGTGCCGACGTCGTATCTCACAGGTAATTGGAAATGGTTTAAGAAAGCCATTTCCAATTCACCAAAGGAAGAGTATATTGAGCAGTTGAGCTCAATGTACCATTTTGCAGCACTCCTGATGAGAGTGCATTGAAACAAATGCAACTGGATAGATTCGTCTCACAATGAGTTGGACGAGCACCATAGATGGAAGGTAGTCACATGATTGCCTGGATCTTCGTTAGGCTTGGCCTCGAACTTTGGGATGTCTAAAGAAAACTTGGTCGGCATAGGGGGCCAACGTGGATCATGATAGATGGGGTCATTTAATAAGATTGTCAAGTTTGGAAAGTGCAGAGTTGCCAGAAATGGTAATTTGGGTTGTTGATTGTAACCAGGGAAAAAGGAGCCTGGATTTTGGCTGGCACCAGGTTTCTAAGAAAAGTTAGGTTGTTCTCTATAGTTTTGGTAATAACCATGGCCGTGATTAGTGTACAGATTCTATGCTTGTTGATACATCATTGCCTGAATCCCGTAATAGGACATAAAGGGCTGTGCTTGCATTGCATTCCAAGGATTTTGGGAAGGGTTTCCCCCTGCCGATCCGACGAGCATAGGTGTTGAGCCTTTCCCAGGGTTCCATTGATTATGGAAGGGGTTGCCCCCGGTTGGAATCCCTGACAAGGGAAATGATCCCCACCACGGATTCCAAGGTCCTTGTGAGGAAGGAATTCCTAAGATTGCCCCCTGTGCAGGAATAGTACCCTATACAGGATTTTGTTGTCCATAACCGAGGTTGCCCCCAGTCGAGACAACAACCAACGAGAAAGAATTGATACCAAATGCATCGAAGAAAGAGAATGGTGTCGAACCAACCGACATGTTATAAGAAGGAAGTCCTTGAATACCTTCTCCAAATGAACTATAATTTACATTTGGCCCAGCGGAGTGTCGGTGAGCACCGTCGAGCGAAGGGGATGAACGAGGTATATGACCCCCTCCGTAATGGAAAGAGTTATAGGGAGATGAAATGCCCCCCATTGTTACACATTATTTTTTTCATACCTATGACCGTTAATGATGTAAAACTATTTTTTGCCTTCAGAGGGGTTGGTGGTCTGAATTCCTAAAGAAAGAAGGGAGATGAACTTTTCCTGAGAGAAGAAGTTGTGTTTTCCTCTGCAAAAACCCTATTTTGGAGGATTTTCGCAGGCTGCTCTATATGAAGGGTGCGGAAATGCCTAATCTCCACACCTTTCTCTATAGCTAGGGTGCATAATTTCCGCAGGCTGCACTATATCTAGGGTGCGACGGCCTTCGTACGTGGGAAAAACAAGCATTTTCTCGATGCTTCTAAAAGGATAATCTTATATGGTGAGGAGGCCTCCGAATGGTTTGGATCTTACTCACTTTCATGATTTAGTGGGATCATCCTAACCTCCTCACCTTATCCTCTTCAACTTATAAAAGGAGAGGAGCTTTCATGGAGAAAGTTGAGTTGAATTTGGCTTGAGATTGTTAGCTTGATTGGGTTGGAAAGTTCTTGAGCTTGTTATCTTGGTTAGATTGGCTTTGAGCTTTTCTTTGTCAATATAGATGTTAGATCTATAGTCTCAGAATCCTCGGGGCAAGAAGTGTGTGGGAAGCAAGGAATCGTTGGAAGGAACCTTATGACATCAAGGCATCCAGTTGTAATCTCTCTTCCTATTATTTAATCTAATACAGTGTCATGTTTCTTTCCCATAAAGTCATTCTCATTTTATTCCATGACTCCATGATCACATGCATGGGTTGTCATTGAATACAATATTGTTTCTTTCACTTTGGTTGGTTTGTGTTCTATTGCAGGATGAATATCACAAGAGCACCGAAGCGAAGTAGGAACAAAAAAGATATAAGGAAGCGATATTTAAAGGTATGTCACTCATCCTTTCTTTGATAGTAGATTCAATGATTAAAACTTAGGGAAAGCACCATGTCCTGTCTTGTTTTGTTCTAGATCTAGGTTGATAGAGGGAGATTAATTTATGTCCGCATCTACAGATTTATCCTACAAAAAAATTGGCGACTCCACTGGGGAACGAATTGTTTCCCTAATTTGTCTTTCTTTCTTGCTTTGATCACTTGGTGTCTATTTTCTGAGTCACTAGGAGATCCAGTTTGACTCTCTGACTATTAAACTTCACTGAGAAAACCTTCATACTTTTCATTTTTTCCATTTTTTTTTCTACACCCTGCTTTGAGGGACAGTGCGGCGACTTAGGATTTCCACACCCTATCTGTTTATAACAGTGTGGAAAATCCACAACCTACCCATATATGGCCTGCAGAAATCAATGATTTCCGCACTGTGTTAGTCTACAACCTGCGAAAATTGTGAAAATTTTGATTTTTGATGGTTGTTTCCTTACCCAGACCTTGGATTTGGTTTTGGGGTGAATTTTTGGGTTTGATTATGATCTGTTTACAATCTTCTTGACAACTTTGAAACTTCTTTTAGCGATCTTTGCTTTATTTTCTTTTGGAAGATTTAGTCTCTTGCTTTGAGTGTGTTTCTGTTACAAAGCATTGTTTTTCTTTAGAATTGTTTAGTGAAAGAATACTTCTTTTTATGAATAAATCGTGTTAAAAGAGAAACTTAGTTTGGGTTACTTTTGTTTTGAGGAAACTCACTCTTGCTTTTAGTTTCGCTTTGAAACAAAAGTTTTAATTTTCTTGCTTTGCATTGGTTTGGGGGCATATTTGCATTTGAAGTAGTGAAATTGCATGATTTTTGGAATTTTTTATTCTTGAATTTTGAAAATTTCTCCCCCTCATGACCGGGGGGGCCATGAATCGTGTATGGGTGTATAGTCTATTTGTCTCATTTCTTGAAAATCTTGATATTGATGAGTTTATTAATATTTTGGAACATTGTACAACTGGGATTGATAAATGTTTTCTCCTTCTTGTAGAATATCTTTCATCGAAATGAAAAGATTGCATCTTCATCTCTTTGCATTACTTTCGATTCGGTCAAAAAACCATATTGTTAACACCATCTTCCTTTTGAGTAATAACAACCATAAAATAAAGTGCTTATAAAAATTGATTAGACATTTTTATATTTTCTAGTAGCAAACCTACATTATATTAGTTGTAGGGATTTGGAATAGGTGTGAAAGATAACTTTCCAAATATAAAAACAAACATAAAATCTTGATTTAGGGAGCGATGAAATCCACTTATTACTTTTTGTCCTCAGAAGCCCTTCTAACACAAGGGTCAATCACAAGATCGCATTGAGACTGGCATAGTTACTCACACTTCTTTGTTGGTCTTGGTTTAGAGATTACGCGTATTATGGGGGTCGCTTGAAGGTATACCCACAATGATGAGCGAAAGCCTTTCAAGTTGATTTCAGGCTAGATACCCTACCTTTGCACATGGATCAGACTGTCGACTGTTTCCCCAGGCATCACTGTAGTAATTGGTAACCTTAGTGGCCTTTCTCTTTAGGTTCTTTACACAAGGTGATTGTGGAGGGGCAACTCTTCACGGTACCTAGAATCGACGTTGGCCAAACTCACTCAGGATCCTTGGAGGTTATACCCACAATTATGTGTGGCAGCTTGCACCAGGGTGTAAGTCCATTAAGCAGGTCATCAATGTAACTTTTCCACCCACTCTATCTCATCCCCTTCTTACTTTGTTCTCGCAATGTTGGATTTCATCACCAACTAGTGTGCTCATTGTGAGATAGTTCTGTTTGCTTGCTTGCTTACTAGATTTTTAGTGTGTGTTGTTTTTTCTCCCTAGAAGACTCTAGGTTGGATCTTTATTTAATGGTGTCTGTTCTCGGAACAACCAATGAAGGAACCCCTGTTCCAGAGGAACCTTTTGTTTTTCCTTCTTACAGGAACATTGGTCCTCCTCACATCGCTACTTTGAACCTTCCAGGTCTCACAATTGGATTACCAGTATGGTTGTTTTCTAGTCACGTAATCCCAAACGCAGCTAGTGCTTATGTTATAAGCACTTCCCCCCAAGAACATCAACCTCATGTTGATCCTTCGCCTTCTTCACCAGTAAGATATTCTTCACCTTCTCCACTTGCAAGGTCTTCTTCCATTTCATCTTCTTCGTTGAGTGAAATCTCTGAAGCCAGTAACTCGGTGAATCAGAAGGAGAAGAAAAGGAAGAATAAGAAGAAGAAAAATAAACAAGGGTCCAAACTTCCAACCACTGCTGGACATGTTGGAAAGAAACTAGTTACTGTTAATAGTGTTGGGAGTGTTGATGATGTCAATATCACCCAAACAACCCATAAACCCAAGTACCCTTTAAGGATTTGTAAGGGTAGCCATATTCTTAAGGATTGTCCTGGTCTATCCAAGGTTATATAAGTATGGTCTACACACCCTTGCCAACCCATGTCATCATCCTATGAACAACATATTGATGCCCTCCCGTCAACTAGTCAAAATATCGTTGGGGAGAAGAAAAGTAGAGTCAAGTTTCCTTGTAGGTTATGTGGAGTGAGTCATCAAACTCACCTTTGCCCTCGTATGGAAGAAGCCTCAAAATTACTGGAAGACATGACTATTTCACCGCCTCAACTTCCAGCTTCTTATCACAAGCTTTCTTTCGACCCACCGGTAATTGATGGAATGACCAATCCAAAAACTTCATTGTTAAATCCAGTTGATCAGGTAGTCAATATGGTCACGTCCTTAGTTGAACTAGTTGACCAAGTGGTTGCTCCGATCCCATATTCGGTCGATCCCACTCTCCTATTAGAGAGTGCAACCCAAGTGGTCAATCTGATCCCATCCTCAGTCGATCCCACTCTCCCGTTAGAAAGTGAAACCCAAGCGGTCGATTTGTTTACACCCATCGACCCCATTCTCCCCTTGGAGAATGAAACCCAAGTGGTCGATATGATCTCATCATCGATTGATCCTACTCTCTTGCTCGAGATTACACCTGATGCTACTCAAGTTTTTCTTGTTGATAGAGATACTACCATGTTGGGGGGAATTCCTCCTTCTCGCGTGGAACCTCCTCCAAGTAATGAGTCCATCCTTTTTAATTGGGGTGTGCTAACTAGACCTCGTCTTCCCTCTCACATTCCTTTCAATATTACAGTACAGGTTTATGGTCGGGACGTTCCTCAGATGTTGATTGATGAAGGTTCATTCGTTAGTATTTTATCCTCTTTTTCTTGGCAATATTTGGGTTATCCTCACCTTGTGTCGGTTACCTAGACTTTGTTTGGTTTTAACAGAAGAACCAGTCACCCTTTAGGGATCCTTCCTCAGTTTCATATAACTTTGGGAGGGAAAACTATCTTTGTTTATGTCATGGTAGTCCAAGACCCCTTGGATTTTGATTTACTCCTTGGGCAAGATTATTTCTATGCCATGAAATCTATTGTATCCACTCTTTTTTGTGTGATATATTTCCCGTACGATGGAAGAATGGTGACTATTGATCAAATTTCATCTGTTGGCTTTGACTTGACTGTCAACTCCATGACTTCCATAAACAGTTCTTATATGTAGACGGTATCACCCCTGCCACAGGTCAATTATGTGGCATTGTCTCCCATGAATTCATATGTTGATGAAGATGAACCTCTCACTATACGCTCAGTCTCTTATGACTTAGATATGGTAGTTGACATGGCTATCTCTTCAGTAGGGCTATTGGATCCCGATCTCTTTACCCCTATTGCATCCCCTGACATGTGTTCCTTCTAGAGTGTGTTTCTTCCATCAAGTGAAGATCTCTTGGAGGCCATGACCGAGTTTTGTCCCTTGACATGGTGTCCTTTCAGAGCACCGTCCTCTTGGAAGCCATGATCAAGAAGAGAGTCTATGAGCATAGTTTTTTGATTTCAAGATCATTAAAAAATGAAACCAACCTTGAGCATGGTTTTTTGATTTCAAGCTCGTTAAAAAATGAAACCAGTTGTGAGGATAGTTTTTCATGTCTTTGTAGCAACCTCATTAAAAAATGAAAGAGAGCTTATGAGCATAGTTCCTGTTTCTGTGTCAATCTCGTTAAAAAATGAAACTGAGGTCTAGGGATTGAACTTGGATTCTCGAGCATAGTTCTTATCCCGTGTCAAGCTCGTTAAAAAATGAAATAACTTCCCCCTCTTTGTTTGAGTCAAGTCCTTTTTTTTTGTATTTGAAGCTTCTTTTCATCCTCCTATGTCGTTGGACGAATCGAAGCTTGGGGGGCAATGTCTTCAGCCTCTAGATTTCATGTTGAAGTTAAACCGCTGGCTCCTTAAGCTGGGGGCTAAGTACCAACCATCCCTAGATTATGCGTTGGGAAGTCGCAAGCATAGTTTTTTTGGTTCAAGCTTGTGTAAAAATGAAACCACCTACCTCAAGCATAGTTTCCTCTGGTTCAAGCTTGTGTAAAAATGAAACTAGGTCCAAGCATATTTTTGTTTAGTTTAAATCTTGTGTAAAAATAAAATCCATCCCAAGCATAGTTTTCTTTTGTTTTAAATCTTGCATAAAATTTAAAACAATCCCTAGCTTAGTCTTTATTCTTTCTCATGCTCGTAAATACATGAGAATAAGTTACCGAGCTTAGTATTTGTTCATTCTCATGCTCGTAAATACGTGAGATTGTAACTGAGTATACTTTTATCACTTTTTTGGACTCGTAAAGGTTATACGAAAAATGAACCCCCCAGAGTTCCCTTTAAGCTCTTTTTAGACTCTCTAAACATGAAAATATTGTCGATCAATCTTGTTCTTTTCACGCTTGTTAAAGTATTAGAAAGCTCATCTATTGAGTGATAGTTTATCTCTTTTTCGGTCTCATCATACTACTTTACGAAAAAGGAACTGATAGAGTTCTCTTTAAGTGGTTTTCAGTCTCTCTAAACATGAAAAACCCTTAAGTTTTCTTTCTTTGGACTCGTAAAATAAACATTGAAATACCCATGTGGGACCGAACCACTCTTTCTTAGGGTTCGTTAAACATACATCGAGGGACTCATCCGAAGGATGAGATTACATTTCAAGCATATGTTATTCTCCTCAAGATTGTGTAAAAATAAAGAGGTACTCACCAGAAATGGTGGGAGAAAATTGGGAAAGAAATGTGTCTAAACCTGTATTCCATGGAAGAGTCACTTTTGAACATGACACCCTTTCACTTGCTCTTTGTCTAGGCTAGAAAACCCACTTGTCTCTTGGTCATACTCCTTCATAATATTACAAATTGGTCTGTGATCCCTGTTGTTGAGTCAGTATTTTCCAAGACAATTGTGTCGTGTCCTTAATATGTTCAAAGAGAAGTTCAACCCATAAATCCTTCTATTGTGTCGACCATTTCTGCATTCTTTAAAGCCTTCAATTATGTCGGCCATCCTTGAGTCAGTCCCGAGTTACTGGTTACTCTAATTTACTTCAAATCTTGTTAACCATTTCATGTCATTGATGGGGGATACATTAAGGCCCTCCTGTGACGAGTCTTTTCCTGTCGACTTCAACTCATTATCCAGGAATTAGACTTAGAAACTAATTGGTACCTTGGAACTTACATTTTTCAATGGCAGGTTTCCTCATTTTTGACAGTGGGTTTTCATTATTGACCCCTGCTCAGGAGATTCCACCGAGTGTTTGACTTCAGATCATTAACTCACATTCGTTGGATTGTACTAGAGTACCTTTGGAGTCATTGACATTAATGGTGATTCCCCTCGCACTTGTTAATGGTACACATTAATGACCCGTAATCAAGTGGTTTCTACCATGTTCGACATCAACACATGTATTCACATGGTTAGATTCATATTATAGAGTGGTGGAGATGAAGACCATGAATCTCTTCTCACAGATTTAGGTTGCATTGAAGTATATTCAGTTTGTACTGTTGCATAGATCCACATTGTATGTCTCATGGCTATGTTCAAATTTGAGTCTTTAACACATAGATCCACAATGTATTTTTGGTGGCTATGTTCAGATTTGAGTCATAATGGCATGGATCCACGATGTATGTTTGGTGGCCATGACCTGTCTTATTTGACATGGATCTTCGCATGTCGGCATTTATTCTTTAATTCATTTGTATTTTGAGCATGGGAATGCCTACCTCAGTGATGATATATTATTGTACTGTATTTCCTTGTTTGTTGGCAGGTTTCCATCTGACGTGTTCCTTGTTCCCTACACACACTCGACAAAGTATTTCATCTATCAATTTGTTCTAACTTCATACTTTGGGGGGCTCTTTGTTACACATTATTTTCTTCATCCCTATGACCGTTAATGATGTAAACCTATCTGTTTCCTTCAGAGGGGTTAGTGGTCTGAATTCCTAAAGAAAGAAGGGAGAAGAACTTTTCCTGAGAGAAAAAGTTGTGTTTTCCTCTGCAAAACCCCTATTTTGGAGGATTTCCGTAGGATACTCTATATGAAGGGTGCGGAAATGCCTGATTTACGGAACTTTCTCTATAGATAGGGTGAAAAATTTCTGTAGGATGCACTATAGCTAGAGTGCGGCAGCCTTCGTACGCGGGAAAAACGAGCATTTTCTTTATGCTTCTAGAAGGAGAAGCTTCTATGGTGAGGAGGCCTCTGAATGGTTTGGATCTTACTCTCTTTCATGATTTTGTGGGATCATCCTAACCTCCTCACCTTATCCTCTTCAACTTATAAAAAGAGAGGATCTCTCATGGAGAAAGTTGAGTTGAATTTGGCTTGAGATTGTTAGCTTGATTGGGTTGGAATGTTCTTGAGCTTGTTATCTTGGTTAGATTGGCTTTCAGCTTTGATTTGTCAAGATACATGTCAGATATATAGTCTCAAAATACTTGGAGCAAGAAGTGTGTGGGAAGCAAGGAATCCTTGGAAGGAACCTTACGACAACAAGGCATCCGGTTGTAATGTCTCTTCCTATTATTTAATATAATATAGTGTCGTGTTTCTTTCCCATAAAGTCATTCTCATTTTATTGCATGACTCCTTGATCACATGCATGGGTTGTCATTGAATACAATATTGTTGCTTTCACTTTGGTTGGTTTGTGTTCTATTGCAGGATGAATATCACAAGAGCACCGGAGTGAAGTAGGAACAACAAATATATAAGGAAGCGATAGTTAAAGGTATGTCACTCATCCTTTCTTTGATAGTAGATTCAATGATTAAAACTTAGGGAAAGCACCATGTCCTGACTTGTTTTGTTCTAGATCTAGATGTCTTCATTTACCAATTTATCCAATAACATGCATGGATCCTTGTAGAGGAGTGTTGGAGCTCCCTACCCCGAGACCTAAAGTCTATAGAGTGGAGTAGGAAAATATAGTGCTTGTACCAAAGCCAGACATCCTGTATGAGAATGGAGGGCCTGCCGCACTCTGGGTGAATGGAGCAGTGATCGCCACCATAGACGAAATTAGAGCATTTCCCGAGGTAGAGGCAGTCGAGACCATAGTGGCCTAGATTGACGACGGTTGGTTAGGAGGTGGAACACCCCCTGTAGTGATAGTCATAGAGGGAATATGAGTATTCCCTGAAGAAGTAGAACCATTTGTTTCCATTGCTTCTTATGAAACTACCTGATGCTCGTAAGGTTGGACCTGTCTGATGATGGGCATAGATAGATCAGTGATCAAAGGGTTATATGGACCAAGAGCTTCCGCTCCAAGGTCGAAAATGGTTGGTTCCTCCAAAATCAAATGTTCTCCTTTCAGAGATGAGTCAGGCACAATTTCCTGTAACCTGGTCGCCTTAAAAGACCCTTGCTGGTCTAGTTTTCGACTTAGTAGTGGTGGGGGTGGCTAGAGATCAACCGGCGGCAGGCCCGAAAGCCTTCACGATTGATAGAGCTCTTGATCCTCCACTGTGTGAGAAGATTAATGACACACTAGGTCTTTCTATAATTGTTTAAAAACCAACAGACACTAGAAAAAGTTCCTATCAGATAAGACAAGTAGATCACTAGCTAGTTGGAAGAATAGTTACAACAACCAACACTAGAGCAACTTACCGGTGCAAGTGAAAATCGAATAAGGAATCACCCTCCGAGTATAATAAGCAAAGCGTGGCCCAATGTCTTCCCTAGGTACTGCAGTATACACCCGCAGTCACCTGTGTAAGTCACTAATATAAAGGAAACTAGGTTTCCAGCGTGGGAACAGTTACCAGGCGGGTACAGTCGACAGTTGGGTGGACTGGAATGAGCAGGGTATCAAACTCAAAACCTATCAAAGGTATCGAAAGAAAGTGTTCCAGAAGACGATTGAGGACCTTGAACAAATTCAATACCCATGAAGCTCTGTGGAAAATGTGATCAACAGAATCCCAAGATAAGCCCTATATATGTGTTCCCCACTACGCTTGGTCCGGATTTGGAAGGGTTATCTCCGCTACCTTTCCGCATGCGACCTCGTGTTTATTCCTAGTGTTAGAGGGGGGTTCGAGATAAATTTCAAGGTTACTGGACTTTCAAGCACTCCCTAGAATAGACTCTTATGTTTGTTTTTGTAGCCTTGAAGAGTTTCCTCTCCAATCCTAAATCAAGGCTCTAGCCTAGACTGCGTTGATGGACCCTACAAACACAAAGTCTAAGAAATTTTAATTAAGAATTAATTTTAGTGGTTCTCTTAAGTCAAAAGGAATGGAAATGAAAGTAGTTATGTTCTTTAAGAGATGAAAGAGAAGAGGATCAGATGAAGTTGGAAAAAAAACTACTTGTTCTTCACAAAAGATTTGTCAATTTAAACTCTTTCCCCAAACTTTTCGTAACTACTTTTCTCAGATCTTTGAAAAGAAATATTTGAAACAAGATTTCACTCGACTACGAGCTACTTAATGTCCTAAGAATTCAAGTAACGAACTCAAGAAAGATTTCTTTTTCCTTGGTAAACAAAGTAACTAACCTAAACTACTTTACCAAACAAAGTAATGAAAGATTTTGTTTTATTGTTTTATGCTTCAAAACAAGAAATTTGAAAATGAATTCTTTTCTTTTCTTTCAAAGCAAAAAAGGGAAAAATGATGACAAGATAGGACCAAGAAATGGCTTCTGGCCCAATTGCAGATCGCAGGGAGTCACTGACAACACCAAATAGGCAAATCAAAGCAGACTCATCAACTTGTCTAAAAACCCTTTTAAAGAAAACACAAGAAGTCTTTAGTCAAAATAAAGCTATATTGAAGTCAGACCTTGGCTACAGAATGTTATAACAGAGACCAAGACTAGATCAAGAAAAGCCCTGACAAGTGTGAGTCCTGACATGGAAGATGATGAATGCCTCTTCTTTTTACAAAAATTTTCTCAACATGCACGCTACTGACATTTCAACATCCAGCGTATGTACGTGGGATGTCTAAGGGAAGGGTGTGTATGCACACATGCAAGCCCACTACAGGCCGTGTACACCTCTATAAATCCTCAAAAAAATGAAAAAACAGTAGTCGAGCATAGCCAGGGAGTATTGGTATGGAAGACCAGCATCCCTTAAAGACACAAAATCTTACAGAAACTCAGAAAAAAGTAATCAAACTGATTCAAAGCACCCAAAAAGAAATATCCCCAAATACCCTAGAGGCATCTCGAGTATGGTCACCAATTCTGCTATAGCGGGAATACCCCTCTAAATACTACACCATAGTTCTAAAATGTAGGCAGAGTTAACCGTCTAAAGTCTCCTACTTTTTATCAACTATCCCACCATTACTCCACAATCATACATAAAAGACAAAGTGTAGGGATCTGGTAGGCATACCTTAAAATCCTCGTCCGATGTCAATCCCTTTGCGCTTGGTTGTTTCCTTACTGCAAGTCTACTCCCAAGGATGACCTGCATTCATCAAAGGACAAACAAGAAACTACAAGCATGCATTCTACATATGGATTAGTGGGTTAGACATCATAAATAAGAAATGTAAACATATCATTGAAATTTAAAACGTCATTTGGCGAGATGAAAAAAGTACTTCTTTATATTAATATGACAAAAGTCACTTACAATATGAGATCAACATTACTCCTCGAACTCGGTCCTGGGTTCCTCTTTACAATGCATCAACTGCTTCCAAGTCTCCTTCTCCTCTTCAGTTCTCTCTAGGACAATGGCAAGGGCTTGCAATGGAGCAAAAGGGAATTCTCTCTCAAACTCACAATGTGGTTGCCAAATATTGGGGCAAAGGGGGAATATGGAAATGGGCAGAGTTTCTATGCTCTCATGCTTCTCTTTGCAGTGGGACCCCAATCCATTCTTTTATAGGCCAAAAAGGATAGTAACGGTTGGGGTGACTGGCTATGGACAGTCAAATGGTTAAGTGACTACCCATAAACCAGTATCCTATACAATTTTCCACTTTTCGCGATATTTTGTGAGTGTACGCGGGCTATAGTGGGTCATCAAGTGTGTGTACATAGGAAATAGTGGTGTAGGTAGCATACAACTTCAAAGCAATGGTTTTTTGAAGAGATTGTTCAGTGATGGCTTGACAAAGATAGAAAGTTAGATGTCCTGATGCCAGGTATGCATGTCAGGTGGAATTTAGGGTTATAACAATATTCTTCTTTATTTACTATTTTCACCCCTTACCGGTTAGCTTGTAAGCTACATGTTACCTGGTAAGACCCTAATTCCTACATTTCTAAGTAGTCATTGCACTAGTGTAAAGAGCAGTGTTCTCACAACACAGGATGTTAAATATTACATATTTTGATGCACCCAATTCTAAGGGAACTTTACTCTAGGTTGGGCCAAAAAGATAGGCTTCTCATCACCGACCATAATAACCATGGACTTTTCCTCCATATATTCACTATGTAATGCAATTTTATTTTCACAGTCAAGTGCTCGTTCACCATTGTTTCCTTCATGAAGGGGCATACCATAATGATCAAAGAAATGGCTATAAGAATGAGCATGGCGTCGATTTCGCCAAAAATATAAGGAACGAGTGGCCTCAAAGTTAAATCTGTGCTATTGACACTCGAACTAATATCCCTTATCGGTACACCTTTTCTCTCCATAACCTTTCTTTGTCTCAATAGGCCATTCCAACAACGAAGTATGCTATATATAACTTCATCGATGTGCTTATAACTTAGCTATGTGAGAGTTTGAGGCTGCTCCTACAAATTTTATCATTAACTTAAGTTTTTCAAGTTGGATTTAGAATAAACGGGCAGATTGAAAAAACTACTTTATCTTTTATATTTATGCAAACATCAGGGCCCACATGAATATGGATTGCTAAAGAACTTCAGAATTATAGGAAAAAAATTGTTTGACATATTGTTTTAAATGGTTAGTTTTTCTCATTATGTTATGGCCTCTGTTAGCTCCTTAGTGGAGCTAAAAGAAGACCTTTTTATTAAGCAAAAAAGCGGTGGCTAAAAGATAGTTGCACCCATCTTAGAACGTTAAAATAATGGAAATTATTTTCCATTGACCAACTATGGTAGCGTGCTAAACTCCAATATATACCAATATCCTTTCTTCACTCCTGTTCTTAATCGATCATGCTTCAGAGATCTCCAAGGAAAGACAGGTTTTCGTTAGCATGATGGGTTTTTTTTGAGTTATTGTTGAGGTTCATGTATTTGAAAACACTCTGTGAATAAATAATTATGGACGCTTGATAGACGTATTTCTCTTGTTGGCCAGGCTTAAACTCTGAAAGGTTTATTGTCAACCTATCAGCCCATGGTTGGGTTTCAAATAGTTTTCTTATGTTGTTGGAAGCTAAGGCGTGCTTGATTTTTTGTAGTGTGCTTTGCAATCGATGGCTTTCAAAACTCTGAGAATGTAATAAATTTTTCAAAACTTAAAGATTCTTTGTTCCTTTCGTGATGGTTTCATAGGTCCGTAGTTGACAGTTGACTTTTTTTTTATATTTTGCAAGTGGTGGAGTTCTTTCTTTACAATGGATGTAAGCATCGCAGGTTTTCCTTTATGCTTTTGTTATTTGGTCCCTTTCTTTATTACTTTCCATTTAGAAAGTATGGGAGAATAAAATATATATCAAGGGTCCAACACAATTTTTTTGTTTTAGCTTGATGTGCTTGGTCTAGTGTAGGAAGTGGTGATGACTATGAGTGTTATGGAGGTGGTCACATGTGAACATTTTTTATGCATTTGTTTGTTTTTTCATTTCTCTGGTTTCATTCTTGCGGTTGATATGGTTCATTGGGTCCATGAGTAGCTACTTCCTTCAGTGCCCCTGATGATTATGTTCCCATGATCCTTATCAATTATTTTGTAACTTCCTTCAATTGGTAAGTGCTCTGACATTTACCTGTCGTTTTCTACTGTGTTTAACACAAGTATAGAATTTCCCTTATCTTCTCTAACAATATTTATGTCCTTAGTCTTCCTCATGTTTCTAAGTTCATTGATCTCTTCTTTGTTCATGTTTCTTTTTAGTGGATTTGACCTCCTCAAAACAATCGTGCACTCTTTCTTGGCCTCTTCAGTGTGTTGATTTTTGGAAGATTCTTTATAGTGTTCTCAGTTTTTCCAATGGTATTATTTTGGGAACTATGGGAAAGTTTAAACCCAAAATTATGACCCTCTTGAGGGCGAGTCCAACATATGCCATAGCAGGTTCATCATGTAGCTGCGATTTTTTTGTGAAGCCTTGGAATGTGTGCTACCAGCTTCATGGAACTATAGTGGGTCTTAAGCATTAGCCTTGATATTCATTGCATCATTATTGATTTGTTTCGATTGATTATGTGTTAATTATATATGTAACCTCAACAGTATGTGAATGTACACTATGAGCTGTCCTGGCCAGTTGTACAATTATTTCTTGATTTTCAAAAGCTTATTTAGCTCAACTCTTTTCCCTTAATGAATTGTTCTCTGCTCATTCTTGTTTCCAATTGTGTCTTCTCTGTATTATCTTCTTTGCTTCTCATTTTGTCATGGTATCAGAGCTTAGGATGTAAGCCTCTTCACAGTGCCTAGAGAGCAGCCCGATCCTAGGAAGAAGACCACAGAGCTTACATTGTCTCACTGACGAGAGCACGGGATGCAAGATTCTTCACAGAGCTTGGAGAGCCGTTCGTAGTCCGAAGTACGTGCAAAATATCGTTTGAGATAGAAATCACGAGAAAGCTGAGTCGAAGAAGTAAGAAACAATTAAAGTTCGTGAGCATTTAAAGAATTCGTGAAAGATTCATGAAATTATTTCTTCAAGAGGAAGTTTGCAGAAGCAGCAAAGGAGAAGCTACTTCAGTCGTAAGATTGGACACGAGAACATATCTGAGCCTTTGATTAGGCTCAAAAACGATGAGCTCGTAGATAAGGCGAATTTGTTTTCAGCCATAAGATTTGAGCGAGAGCAAGATCAGTGGTCAGATCAAGAAAATATTAAGTCACAACCATCAGATCTCATAGGAGAGAGATCGATGGTGAGGAGGCATTGCGGGGATCGGGAAGGAAATTAAAGTTTGTGCAAGTTGTGAGCCTACAATCCCTCAGGATTTTTGTTCTTGCTAGATTAAGAAATCAATGATGGATATTGAACCCACTACGAACAAGCATCTTTGCATTGTAGGGATAAAGAAGGAAATTAAAGCGTGAACAAGTTGTGAGCCTGCAATTCCTCAACATCATTGATATTTCTAGATCTATAGATCAATGGTGGATATCGATTCCACTATGAACAAGCATCTTCGCATTGCAGGGATCGAGAAGGATATTAAAGCATGAGAAAGTTGTGAGCCCACAATTCCTGAGGATCATTGATCTTTCTAGATCAATAGATCAATGATGGATATCAATCCCACTACAGATGAGCATATTCACTTTGCGGAGATCGAGAAGGAAATTAAAGAGTGAGCGAGTTGAGTCTCTAATATCACTCGTGGTTGTTGATCTTCAAGCAAGGGACATGTGTCAGACAATCTCATTCTCTAGGAAGAAGTAAGAAGAAGCTACGCAAAGAACTCTCAAAGGCCCGAAGCTCCGAAAATTTGGATTAGATCCAAACCGTTGATCGAAGTGGGCACGTGGAAGGAGATTCTTCGCTCTAGCAGATAACCACTTCGGAAGAAAGACATATGTAAGAAGTGAGAAATATCGAAGGCCCGAAGCTTGGAGTTCATTTGGACCATCCATTAACGAGGACATGCGATGCTAGATCCCTCACTTCAAAGACTTAGTACTTCAGAAGGTTTTGCGAAGCGAAGAACTAGAGCAAGAAATGCTCGAAGTCCCAAATTAAATCTGATCCATTGTGGGATGAGGACACATGTTGGAAGATCTAACACTATGAAAAGTTAACACATTGGAGGTTTATGGTGTTGTGCATCTTGGAACGCCTAAAGCCCGGGATTCCAAAGTAAATCTTAGCCGTCCAAATCAAGAGGACACGTGGAGGTTGATATCGCACTTTGGATATTCGACACTCCAGAGGATTGCTTGTATTAGAATACGAAAACTATTGAAGGCTGGAGTTCTAAAGAAGATCTTGATCGTTCATTTTCTAAGGCCTAAGGACCGTTGGATTTACCTCTCTCCGAAAAATTCTCCACTACGGCACTTCGCGGGTTTTTTGATTAAGAGTGGTGAAAGATCTCCAAAGCCTAAACTCCCAAAGTAATTCTGAGTCATAGATATCAACGTGAAATTGGGACCATCGATCTCTTCTCTTGTTTGGAGATTCATGAGTTCGGAGGATTAAGAGGTAATAAAGGAATATCACCTGAAGGCCTAAAGTGTCAAATTAATTGTGGACCATTGATCTCAAATCAAAAAGGATCGTCAATCTTTGAAACAATTTAGTTATTCAGCTATTCGAAGAAATTGATACCTTCAACGTCGAAATGCCCGAAGCTCGAAGGCCTGAAGCGGCTGGGTTTATGCCCCCAGTGACATGAGAATTTGAATGCCAATTTTTTATTACTCTCGAGTAAACTCAGAAATCACAATTCCTCCATTTGAGGGGATACAGTTGCTAAAGGACAGAGCTCATAGCTCCGACTCTGAAGATCTCATTCTCAGATATTTAGATCCAACCAGACCGAAGCTAAAGAAGTGATCTACTCCATGTTTTTCGGCCTGAAGTCACAAACAGGAATTCAAAGACCTGGTTTTATGTGCAGGAAACAGGTAAGCATGCGAATCTCTAACAATTTTTTTTTGTTCAATTTGTTTTCACGATGGCTACCTCTAGCAATTTAGGACAAACACAAGGACCGATTCTTCTTGGAAAGAACAATGCATTTTGGTCTCTTAGAATGAGATCCTTCTTACAATCACAAGAGTTCTGGGATCCAGTGGATCTTGTCTACGTGGAACCATATCTAACAGACCTTGTTTCCATGAACAATCAACAGAGAACTGCTCAGGCAAAACAGCGGAACAAAGAGAATAAGGAAAAATTATGTATCCAAAACTCAGTGGATGACTTGATTTTCTCAACAATCACAGGTGTTGTTACTTAAAAAAAGGCCTAGGACATCCTTAAATCATCTTACCAAGGAAATGACAGGGTCAAAACAGTCAAGCTCCAGACCTTGAGGATGCATTTTGAGACTTTAAAAATGACAGAGTCTAAAAACGTTGATCGGTTTATGACCAGAGTCATGGGAATTGTAAACTAGATCATATTGACTAGTGAAGCCATCCCTAATCAAATAATTGTTGAGAAGGTCCTCAGAAGTCTACCAAATAAATTTGAAATAGTTGTTACAGTCGTCATTGAATCCAAGGATCTGTCAAATTTTTCAACAGATGAATTAATGGGCTCTCCGTTGACACATGAAACCAGACTACATCTCTAAGATGAGTCGATAGCCAATGCCTTCAAGACTCAATTCTCCTTCAGCAGAGGGAGAGGGAGAGGCAGAGGTAGAGGTAACCAAGGAAGAGGGAGAAGTTCAAGTAACCATCACTCAAGTGAAGGTCACAAAAAACATAACCATAATCAGAATTTCTAAGGTCACAGACAACAAAACCAGAATCATAATTTCCAAGGTCATAGACAATAGAACCAAAATTATAATTTCCAACCACAAATAGGCAGAGGGAGAAGATCAAATGGAAAATCAAGAATACAGTGTTATTAATGCAAAAAAATATGGAAACTATGGATATAAATTCCGAAATAAGAAAGCAGATCATATCTCAGGAAAAGCACATGTCTCAAATCATGAAGGTGAAACCTCAGATGGTATGTTTCTCTCATGCCATAAGACTGAAGAACAACACATAGATATCTAGTTTCTAGACAGTGGATGCATCAATCACATGATAGGTAACAAAGATTTACTTTCATGCATTGATTATTTTATTTCATCTAATATTAGACTTGGAAATGATTCCCTAGTCAAAGTTCAAGGAAAAGGAACTGTACCTATTCTTACTAAACAAAATGTAAAGAAAGACATAAACAATGTCTATCATGTTCTAGATTTGAAACATAGTATGTTAAGTGTAGGAAAGATAATTGAACATGTCTATAAGCTAATTTGTGAGGGAGCATCATGTAGGATATATGAAAAAACCCCTAGCAGACAGTTGATTTCTGAAATCCACATGACTAGGAATAAAATGTTTCCCATGACCCTCAGAACTGCAAATTTAATCCAAAATTATGCATAAAGTGTATCCACCCCCAATGAAACTATGGTTTGGAATTCAAGATTTGGACATATACCCTTTCAGAGTCTAATCCTTCTACATAATCACTCCATGGTCAAAGGTCTACATGTCTTCAAACAACAAAATCCCCCATGTGAGTCTTACATTCTTGGAAAACAAAAGAGAACTAGTTTTCCATAGTCCTCCACTCAATCCAAACAAAACTTAAAGTTGGTTCACACTGACCTATGTGTATCAATGCAAACAAAGTCAATAGGTGTTAGCCCTTATTTTTTAACATTTATTGATGACTTTAGCAGGAAAAATTGGATCTATTTTCTCATAAACAAGTCTAAAACCTTTACAAAGTTCAAAGAATTCAAGGTTGAAGCTGAAAAATAGAGTGGGAAATATGTGAAGACTCTCAAGTCAGATGGATGAGGAGAATACAACTTCAAATAATTTGTAATTTCTGCAAATCACAAGGCATCTTCATGCAAACTATAACCATGTATACTCCACAACAAAATGGAGTGGTTGAAAGAAAAAATCAGATAATAATGAACATGGAAAGAATCCTTCTCGAAGATAAATGTCTATCAAATCTATTTTGGGATGAAGAAGTAGCATGCTCAGTTTATCTCCTAAATATATCTCCAACCACCAGTCTCAAGATGAAGGTCCCTCAAGAAACATGGAGTGGGACAAAGATAGATGTTGCTCATGTAAGGACATTTGGATGCATAGAATTCGCTCACATACCTTCCAAATTGAGGAAGAAAATTGATAATAGAAGTGATAAATCCATTTTTGTTGTCTACAGTGAGACATCCAAATACTACAAACTCTACAATCTGATTTCAAAGAAACTAAGTCTCAGAAGAGATGTCAAATTTCTTGAAAATCAGTTCTAGAGTGAGTCTGAAAATTGGCCTACGGACAATCAAAATCCATTGCTGCCACTTCCTGAAAACACAGAAAATTCAGGACAACAAACACATTAGCCTGCCCTTCCAAGATTTCAGGTACAAGGACAACCTGAAAGTCCTCAGGACAACTCTACTTTAAGAAGAAATCCATCCTTTGAACTTCAAAATTAGAGAACTCGAAGTTTGAAAGAAATCCATCAGTAGTTGGATGATATTGATAAGCATAATATTTTTGCATTAATGTTATGTCAACCTACACCCTTTAAATAGGCAACTAAATATCCCCATTGGGTCCAAGCCATGAACAAAGAGATTGGCTCTATTGAGAAAAAAAAGACATGGGATCTTGTTGATATACTGAGACACAAGAAAAGTATCGGTGTCAAGTAGGTTTACAAAGCTAAACTCAATGAAAAGGGGAAGATTGTAAAAAACAAGGCAAGAATTTTTTCCAAAGGATTCTCACAACAACCAAGTATTGATTATGGTGAAAATTTTGCTCCAGTAGAAAGGTTGGAAACTGTAAGGACTCTCTTATCCATAACAACTCAACACAAATGGAAAGTATAGTAGATAGATGTGATCCAGGTGGATCATCTCAAAATTCGATAGAGTTAAAGTATTCAAAATGCAAAGTAAATCTTACAAAGTGGAAGAGCTCGTCAACAACTTTCCGGTGATGTTCATTTCGGGAAAAACGACCTCCAGATGACGAAGATATCAACAGTTGAAGTTTCGTCAAAGATGGTTAAAACGGTGAAAAATGGTTGGAAATGGTTAAAAAATGTAATTTGGGGCTATGGGAATTGAACCCAAGACCTTAGAATAAGGCCACCATGACCCCATGGTTGGGAAAAAAGGGGCTAGTCAAGGGCTTAGCCCTCAACCTTGCCAACACCGAGGCCCCCCCTTGGTATTTAAATTCTATTAAACCATGCCATATATCCAAAGTCCATAACCATATAATATAATGCACCAAACCATATGTGATAAATGCGCCAACCATATAATGCGCCAAACCATATGTGATAAATGCGCCAACCATATAATGCATCCAAACCATATGTTAAAATACTATATAACATATGCGGTGGGAGGAGAAGCAAGCGGGTTTGACCCCAGGACTTCCGCCCCCCCTAACCACCATATCTACCAACGCGCCACCGCCATGGGACGTGGCAAGGAGTGGCGAAGTAATCTTAAAAAGTTGCCGAGATTTGGGTGATTTTGGAGGGCGCATGGCCCATGGCTCGCACCTCCTTAAACCATTTTTTTCCTTATTTAAATGAGCCATGGGCATGGATCCTGAGGGGGATTTTTGATGCAGGCAGAGACTGGCACGCAACCCGAGGTGGTTTTGCACAGTGATCGAGGTGGTTTTTCACATGGATCAAGGTGGTTTTGCACACAGATCGAGGTAATTTTGCATGCAGACTGAGGTGGTTTTTCACGTAGATCGAAGTGGTTCTGGATTTGCACGCTTCCCAAGGCCATATAGACTGTACAAATCAGAGGAAGATTTTGGGAATTGTGCCAAGAAGGGCATTTTGAGTCCAATTCTGAAATATATCAAGTTTATACTCAAAAGTCTCAGTTTTTCACAAGGATTACAGATCTAGCTTCAACTTTTGCATTCATGCATACAAACAGAAAAGTTCTCACACAATCTTTCAGATACACAGAAAGGCATTCATGGTCATACTTAAAAGTCTTAGAATTTCATCTTGCAGCTGTTTTTGAAGTCCACTACTGTATATGACAAACATAATTCATAAGTCACTTTGTAAGCATTTGAATACTTAATCTATCGGCCTTCCCATTTGGAAAGTGGCCCAAAGACATAGCCAGGGGGTCTGGTGAACTCCATTACCAATTCTTGTTCATAGATGGTTTGCTTACATGTTTATGTGCTCATGTGCTTGATGGATGTTCTTTAATTTTGCATTACAAATGTGGTTAACAGTTAAAAATTCACATGCAAATAATGGTTAAAAGATCTTTAATTTTAGATCAAGTTAATTTACAGATCAAGTTGGTATTAGAGCGAGGTTAACCATTTCTTTGTGAGTTGATGTTAAAAAGATCCAAGCTTCAGCGTGGTGAAGGAGAACTTGAAGATTTTGATCCAGAGATTGGATCAAGAAGAGGAAGGATGTCTTCACCAAAAGGAGAAGAAGCATCTTCTTCTATCCCTTCTGAAGGGGAATTTTTGAAATCTTTCATGAGAATTCAAATGATGTTAGAGGAGCTCTATCAAGATTGAATGAAAGGTGAACAAGGTGGACCATCTCATACAGAAGGTAAAAAAGAAGGAGGTGGTGAGGAACCTCCTAAAACCCCACCAACTTCTCCATCTTTTCTTGATGGTTTTATTCCTTCTCCATTTGAAAACAAAAAACAAAAGTTGATCTTAATATGCCTCATTTAAAGCTTGATACTAAGTTTGAATTACCTATGTATAATGGAGAACTTAATGCTGAAAGATTGGACAATTGGATCCGTCAAATTGAATTTTATTGTAGGATTCAAAAGTTTACTGAAGATGCTATTAAAATTCAGTTGGCTTCTCTCTGACTTGGAGGGACTACTCTCATTTGGTGGGAGAGAAGATCTCAAGAGGATCTTGCCACAAAAGGAAAAATCGTTTCCTCTTGGTATGAGTTCATTTCAACACTTAAAAAGAAATTTTATCCATTAGGTTATATGCAGCAAGATATGATGGATTGGAAGAATTTGAGGCAAGGTAAGGGACAAAGTGTGCAAGAATACACACAATAATTTCGTAAAAGAGCATTGGTACTTGGTATACCTCTCTACACCCAGGAAACTCTTCTCAAATATATAGGAGGATTGCATAGTTATTTACGTCATATGATATTGATGTTTAATCTGACTAACCTTGATGATGTGTGTGTTCAAGCAACTCACATAGAGACAAAGGGGAAGAATACCAAAGAGAAGTTTTCCAAGAAACCTTTCAAACCTGATGGAAATAAGTTTAAAGGTAAAGGGAAAAGTAAGCACACAACTACTTTGAAGAGGGAAGGAGATAATCCTACATGTACTCATTGCCAGAAGAAAGGTCATGATGCTTCCAAATGTTGGAAACTTCATCCGGAGCTCAAGCCTGAAAAGTTTCAGAATAAAGAAGACAAAAAGACTACTGCAACAGTAATCCAACATGATTTGGTATTAGACTCTGGGGATGAAACTAAGGTGATTTCTACAAGCATCCAAGGTAATATTCCTTCTTGTTTTGTTTCAAGAAATGAACCTGTTATTGATGAAAGAAAGAGAACCGGGTTATTTCATATTAGAGTTATCTCTAAGCATACAAAAATTGAAACTCTTTTTGACAGTGGATCACAAGCAAACCTCATTTCAGAAGAAATTGTTAAAAAATTACAATTGGAAACTAAGTTACACCCTAAGCCATATCCACTTATATGGGTATGTGATAATGCACGATTACAAGTTACAAAATAGTGTAGACTTTGGTTTTCCATCACTTATGGATTTGTGGATGAGGTAGATCTAGATGTGGTTCCATTGGATATCTGTGGTATTGTGTTGGGTAGTCCATATCTGTATGATAGGAAGGCTATATTTTATAGGGAAGATAATAGGTATCAGCTCACTAAGGATGGTATTGAATATATCGTTCGTGCACATCGCATGAAAACTAATCTTTCTTTAGTTTCTGCAAATCAAATGAAGAGGTTAATAAATGAAAGTAATAACTTTGTGCTTATGATAGTCAAAACAAAATATGTTGAACAAACTAAATCCTTTAAAGGTTGTGATCCTAAACTTAAAAAGGACTTGATAAAGTTGGTATCTGATTATGATATTTTGTTTCAAGAACCTGAAGATTTACCTCCTAAAAGGGAAATTCAACATGAAATACATTTGCAGCAGGATGCACCTCTTCCTAATGTTGGTATGTATAGGTCTTCTATTATTGAGAATGCAGAGATAAAGAAACAGGTTCAGGAATTGATTGAAAGAGGGGTCATTCAACCAAGTTCCTCTCCATGTGGTTCACCAATTTTTTTGGTGCCAAAGAAAGATGGCACATGGCATATGTGTGTTGATTACAGGGCACTGAACAAAATCACAATAAAGAACATGTATCCTCTTCCTTGAATTGATGATCTTTTAGATCAGTTAAAGAATGCAATCTTTTTCACTAAGTTAGACTTAAGAAGTGGCTATCATCAAGTCCGTATTCATGACAATGATATTTGGAAAACAACTTTTAAAACCAAACAAGGATTGTATGAATGGGTGGTAATGCCATTCGGGCTTTGTAATGCACTTGCGACATTTATGAGGGTGATGAATGTTGTGTTTAGACCCTTCATTGATGATTTTGTCATAGTCTACTTAGATGATATTCCGATTTTCAGTCAAACTTGGGAAGAGCATGTCAAGCATGTTAAATAGGTATTGGATGTACTTGTAAGGGAAAAATTGTATTTAAATATTTCTAAATGTGAATTTGGAAAGACATCTTTAGTATATCTAGGTTACATTGTAGGGGGAGGTGAACTGAAGATTGATCCATCTAAATTTGAGGTCATTGTAAATTGGACTAAGCCAAATAATGTAACAGATGTAAGAATCTTTTTGGGAGTAGCCCAATATTGGAGGAAGTTCATGTCAAACTTCTCCTTCATAGCATCTCCCTTACATGCTTTGACAGGTATGACAAAGTCTTTCAGTGGGAAGGCAAGGCATAGAAATCCTTCGACACACTAAAAGAAAAGATCAACACAGCTCCAGTACTTGAACTGCTAGATATACAACAACCATTTGAGGTAGAAACTAATGCTAGTGGTTATGCAATGGGGGCAGTCTTAATGCAACATAAAAAACCAATATGCTATCATTCTGAAACTTTCTCTAAAACAATAATCAACTATCCAACCTATGACAAAGAGTTGTATGCATTAGTACAAAGTGTTAAAAAGTGGAAACATTACCTAATGGGTAAATAAACAGTCATACATACTGATCATCAACCACTACAATATTTACAATCACAAACTAAGCTACAACAATCAAGGCATTTCAGATGGATGGGTTTTTTACAACAATTTCATTTGGTTATTAAGTATAATAAAGGAATTCAAAACAAAGTTGCATATATGTTATCTATACCTCCAACAAATGCTTCTATTGTTATTCAACAAAGTCCTTTAGTTCATGCAAGCTATGTTGAGCAATATACTAAGGATGAAGATTTCAAAGAAGTTTATGAATCACTAAGGCATGGTTATCAGAATGAAGAATTGAATTATCATATCAATGACAAGTTGTTGTATCATCTTGGTAAAATCTATATTCCACAAAGTGAAAGAGTGCATGTGATAAGAGAATCTCACACTTCTCTCATTTCAGGGAATTTTGGAGTAGGTAAAACCATAACACAATTACAAAAATTATGTTATTGGCCTCGAATGAATTAAACAATGTCCAAATATGTAAAAGGTTGTGCCATGTGAGCAACAAGAAAACCAAGTAACAGAAAGTTAGGCTTGTACACTCCACTTCCAGTTCCTTCTCGTCCATGGGAAAGTGTTTCAATGGATTTCGTAGGAGGTTTATCAATGTCTAGAAAAGGACATGACTATCTGTATGTTGTTGTGGATCGATTCAGTGAAATGTGTATACTCATGCCTTGTAAAAAGAAGATCACAACTGAGATGACTACTCATTTGTTCTTCCAAAATGTATGGGTCCATTTTGGACTTCCTACTTCTATTTTTTCTGATTGAGATTCTCGTTTTCTTGGGAAATTTTGGTCATTGTTATGGGAACATATGGACACAAAGTTGAAGAAAAGCACAACAGTTCATCCACAAACTGACGGTCAAACTGAAGTGGTCAATCGGACTGTGGTACATTTTCTTCGAGGGTATTGTGCTAAGCATCCCAAGATTTGGGATGAACAATTGCATTATGTACAACATGCCTACAAAAGAGTTATACACTCTTCTACTCAAAAGTATCCTTTCGAGACATGTTTTGGGTACTTTCCAAAGTCTCCTTTAGACTTCATTTTTAGGAAAGATACAGTGGAATGTGAACAGGTTGATGGAGATAAAGCTCAAAGGTTTATTCAATAGATTCAGGTAATTCATCAAGCAGTGTAGGAATAGTTGGAATCAAGTCAGGCCAAATACAAAAAAAGGCATGACAAGCATCGCATAGATCATCATTTTCAGATTGGTGATCAAGTATGGCTTCATATAAAAAAATATCGACTTCAAGGTAAAGGTAGAAAGCTGAAATCTATCAGGTATGGACCCTTTACAATTTTGGACAAAGTCGGTAATAATGATTTCCATTTAGAATTGCCTCCTTATATACAAATGTATTCAATTGTTAATGTGGAAAACTTGAAATTGTATGAGCCACCTATGATTATAGACCAAGATGTAAAAGTTCAAGTACCTTCTGTGGACGAGTTTTCTCCTGAGTATCTTAACGAACTTCAGGAAGATGTAATACTGGACAAGAAGGTCAGATCTCCACAAAGAGGAGACATGGAGTTTCTTCATGTAGGGTTAAAAGGAATGCATCCAAGAAAATCAAGGTGGTTATAGACTGGAAGAGTGAGGGAATTATACCCTCACTTATTTTCTGAATGATTTCATACTTTTTGTGGCCAAAAAGCTTTCCAGTGGGAAGGTTTGATCCAGGTGGATCATCTCAAAATTCGATAGAGTTAAAGTATTCAAAATGCAAAGTAAATCTTACAAAGTAGAAGAGATCGTCAATAGCTTTCCGGTGACATTCGTTTCGGGAAAAACGACCTCCAGATGACGAAGATATCAGCAGTTGAAGTTTTGTCAAAGATGGTTAAAATGGTGAAAAATGGTTGGAAATGGTTAAAAAATGTAATTTGGGGCTATGGGAATTGAACCCAAGACCTTAGAATAAGGCCACCATGACCCCATGGTTGGGAAAAAAGGGGGTGTTCAAGGGCTTAGCCCTCAACCTTGCCAACACCGAGGCCTCCCCTTGGTATTTAAATGCTATTAAACCATGCCATATATCCAAAGTCCATAACCATATAATATAATGCGCCAAACCATATGTGATAAACGCACCAACCATATAATGCGCCAAACCATATGTGATAAACGCACCAACCATATAATGCGCCAAACCATATGTGATAAACGCGCCAACCATATAATGCGCCTAAGCCATATGTTAAAATACTATATCACATATGCGGTGGGAGGAGAAGCCCGTGGGTTTGACCCCAGGACTTCCACCCCCCCTAACCACCATATCTACCAACGCGCCACCACCATGGGACGTGGCAAGAAGTGACGAAGTAATCTTAAAAAGTTGCCAAGATTTGGGGGATTTTGGAGGGTGCGTGACCCATGGCTCACGCCTCCTTAAACCATTGTTTTCCTTATTTAAATGAGCCATGGGCGCGGATCCCGAGGGAGAGTTTTGATGTAGGTAGAGACTGGCACGCAACCCAAGGGGGTTTTTCAAAATGACCAAGGTGGTTTTGCACATGGACCGAGGTTGTTTTGCATGTAGCTCGAGGTGAATTTGCATGCAGACCGAGGTGGTTTTGCACGTACATCAAGGTGGTTATGGATTTGCATGCATTCTGAGGCCGTACAGACTGTACAAATTAGAGGCAGATTTTGGGAATTGTGTTAAGAAGGGCATTCTGAGTCCAGTTCTTAAATATATCGAGTTTATACTCAAAAATCTCAATTTTTCGCAAGGATTACAGATCCAGCTTCAGTTTTTGCATTTAGGCATCCAGACAGAAAAGTGCTTATAGAATCTTTCAGATACACAGAAAGGTATTCATGTTCATACTTAAAAGTCTCAAAATTTCATCTTGCAGCTGTTGTTGAAGTCTGTTATTGTATATGACATACATAATTCATAAGTCACTTTGTAAGCATTTGAATACTTAATCTATCGGCCTTCCCATTTGGAAAGTGGCCCGGAGACGTAGCCAGGGGGTCTGGTGAACTCTGTTACCAATTCTTGTTCACAGATGGTTTTCTTACATGTTTATGTGCTCATGTGCTTGATGGATGTTCTTTAATTTTGCATTACAAAGGTGGTTAATAGTTAAAAATTCACATGCAAATAATGGTTAAAAGATCTTGAATTTTAGATCAAGCTAATTTACAGATCAGGATGTTAAGTCATATTTCTTGAATGGTATCTTTGAAGAAGAGGTCTATATGGATCAACCACCTAGATTTGAAGTAAAAGAGCATCTAGCCAAAGTGTATCAGTTGAAGAAATCCTTGTATGGATTAAAGAAAGCTCCAAGAGCTTGGCACAACAGAATTGACACTTACCTGATCAACAGTGGTTTCAGCAAAATCCAAAATAAGCCAACTCTATCCCCCAAAACATATCAGCAAGGTAAAATTTTGATTGTATGTTTATATGTTGATGACATGATATATACTTGAAATCTTGAGTTAACCATTTTTAAACATGCCATGCAATCTGAGTTTGAGATGGCATATCTTAGCATAATGAAATAGTTTTTGGGGATTGAGGTTGACCAATCAACTAAATGAATTTTTGTGTGTCAGCAAAAGTATGAAGACGACATCATCAAAAGATTCGGCATGGAAGACTGCAATCCAACAGAAATTCGTATACCCCTAGGCACAAAATTGAGCAAGCAAGTTGAAGGCTCTACAATGCATTCTAACTTGTACAAAAGTTTAGTAGGTAGTTTGTTGTATCTTACTCAAATAAGCCTGACATTATGTATGAAGCCAACATTGTTTCCAGGTTCATGGAATTCGCCAAAGATTCTCACTAGAAGATGGCAAAAAGGATTTTGAGATATGTTGAAAGCACTCTAAATTTTGGCTTGTGGTACATTGAGTATGATGCTAATCATCTCTCTGGATACAAGACAATGATTTTGTAGGAATCCTAGATGATCAGAAAAGAACCTCAGGACATGCTTTTCACTTGGGCAAGTGTAATATCCCCAAAATTTTAGAATATTAAATTCTAAGTGAACTTTGCAATAAATTTCCATTTTTGGAAAATTCGTATTTGGAAATTATTTTCCATTTATGACAAATCTGAATTTGGAATTTTTATTATTGTAATTAATTATTTTATGACTATTGGGAAAATATTTGACTTTCCCAACTAACCTCTTTTATTTTGACACATGTGAAAGACAAACTTTTTATAAATTAAATGATGGAAGAAAAATGGAACAACTAGGTTAAAAATAGCTGACCATGACTCCATGAGTGGGGAAGAGGTTTGAGTTGCCTCAAGGATGATTTTTAAAAGTGGAAAATGTGGGATTTGACCACTAGTAGTGCCTAAAAATCAGGGATTTGTAAAGCTGTGAATTTCCCAATGAGGGAAGGAAAGACCTAGGCACTAGATGCATATAGAAACAACATACAAAGGAGGCAAGACGCTACTTAGTATGTTGGAGAAATGATAAATTTTTGTTGTTATGAGCAGTGTAAGTGTGAGTCAAATGAATTTTTGATTTGTGGATGGTGACTGTAGCAAGGAGGATCATTATGTTTTCCCTTATGGACTCATGGTCAGGATAGGGGGTGAACAGGGAAAGAGAATTTGGTTGTTCTGTTCTATGGTTGGGTGGAACGTCATTGTTCCATTTGGATTCTAGCATTAGGTTTTAGATATGTATCTTGACTTGCATTCCTTGTCAATATTATGTTTGATTTTTATTTATTTTTTATTTATTTTTTATTTTTTTTATTTTTGTAACTAGGGGAATCGGTAACGGCGGTAGTATCGTACTCGCGTGACACGTGGTCGAATCCTACCGGCTGCCTTATAACCCCTAGGGATAATCACACAGCCCGCAAGCACGTCTCCGGATAAATCGGGGTGAGAATCGAACTTGAGACCTCATTTTTACATTTCCTTCCATTTACACGGCACATGCCAATCGGTCTACACCCCTGCGGGCATATTATGTTTGATTATTATTTGTTAGGAATGTGATGATGGTATATATATATGTGCTCATCCATACATAAATAGCATAATTATTGTATGTTTCTATTAATTATTAGTTATGGTTATACATATATAGATGTTTGTATTAAATAACAGTATATATATATATATATATATAGATATGTTCATGTGGTGCAGACCTCCTACCCTCAGGCCGAGATTTGCGCAGGATCTTCTCTAAACCTTGACAAGGGTTAACTAAAATCCTTTTTTAAGCTCGCAAAGGATTTCAAGTATCGCGAGTTGGGCACTTCGAATGCAATGCCACAGCCCTTGGCAATAGCCTAAAAGAAAAATTGTGAATGGGCTTAAGGTGTAAGCCCCCTCTTCAACCCCTTTTCCAATATAACCACAACCAAGCCTTACGTAATAACCTTTCGCAACTCGCGACTTCACGAGTTGGAGTGCCAAATTCTCGTGCTCTTCCCTTGCGAATCCCCAAAACGTGATATGTCAACGAAGGTTGAATCCACCCCAAGCGACGAGCGCACGTCACCTATCACCTCTATTTACTTTGCTTACAGGGTGGGTCCTTGCCACCTGTTCGCACGAGTCTTCGGCTTTCATAACTTGAGAGAACAACGAACAACCGTTGCTCTCCCTCTACAAATCCTCGACTCCGAAATCATGCCTTCGACGAGATCGATGGTTGTGTGCCTCCCTCGATCCAATGACCCTCGTTGTATTGGGATTTCGCTAATTGGAAATCGACAACACTCGACCCAAACCACTGGTCACTCCATTCCCCAAATTTCGATACGTGAATTCACATATGAGATCAATGGTCTTCATTTATTTTGATCTAACGATCACCACTCCTCTTGAACTTATGGATGTTGCAAGACACTCAGTCTTAATCCCTCTGTTGGTCTATCAGATCCAATGATCCATGAAACTTCGACACTTCTCCTTGAAGCAATTCCACCATCCATTTTGAACTACATGAGGACTTATTGTCAAATGACGTAGCATCCTCCCTCCTGAACTTGACTTCTGTGAGATGATTTCGACCGCCTCCTCCCTTTGAACACTTCAGAGGTTCTATCCCTTCTAATTTTTTCTTGCAAACTAAAGGCTTCCAAAAGGGTCTCTGCGCACACTCCTTGTGACAAATTTTCAAATAGCCTCTGGTTATTTGGGTCTTCTGACTCTTTGCACCTCTTGCAACAATAGTCTCTCAATCTCCCTCTTGAGTTGGTAAAATCTCGGACCTCGCTCAGCCTGCACACACCTTGCACGGATCTGAGCTAACCTTGCACTTTGGCCTGTAAAAACATGATTTGAATCTCCTCTGAGGGTTCTGAGATGAAACTCATAGCCCGGTCAATGCACTTCTTGCGGAACCTCCACTGCACTCTTTGCAGGAGTTCTCAGAAAGAAAAACAAATGAAACTATTTCTCCCCTTATCCAGAATTCAAACATTCAACATAGAATTCTAGAGCATACACACAAAAATTTCATGGAAATAAAATGCACATAGAGAATATAAATTATCCTGGAACATACCATTCAATAGGTGGTTCCAACAACCATAACAAACACATAGATTGGAATCAAAGCTTTCTTCTATTAATTTCCATGCTCCTATACATGGTAAATAACAACAACTAGAATGCATAAAATTCTTTGCTCTCCTCTGCAGCTCTACAGCTTATGAAATCTGAATTATGTTACAATGACACAAGGGTTGAGGGTGTTTATCATCCATTTTCCCTCCCATGCTCCTTAGCTGTCTAATCTATTAAATTAAATCTACCTACTTGCATTAAACACACATAATTGCCTATTACATCCGGTGGATAGGAACATATGCTCCAAAATCAGTTTGGATCTTCGAGGCATAAATGCAACTGCACTTTCCTCCCATCCATTACATTAATGTTTCAGATTTTGAAAATTCACAATGTTTTCACAAAAATGTATCTAATTGCATCTGCGCGTCCAACTGTCTCCTCGGTTTTAGGCATGCACTTGGGATTTATACGATTCTCATGCATCATACTCCCTCGCTTGAAAATTTTCATGAACTCCTGTTCATGAGCTCTTGCACGGTTTGTCCATGTATTCGAATTTTTGCTTCATTCTCCCAGCTGGCATCTTCAATTGGATGTCCTTTCCACTTGAATAAGTATTCAAAATACTCTTTTCTCCTGGTCTTTCTACTAATCCTCTTGTCAATTATGCTTTCTATCTGTGTCTTTTCAGCTAAGGGCATTTGTTTTGTCCATTGAATCTTTTCTTGTTCATATTCTTCTCCTGCTTCTTCAGCTCTGTAAGGGTACAAATCCGTGACATTAAATATCGGTGAAATTTTGACCCCATCGGGTAATTCAATCTCATATGCGTTTGCCCCAAATTTTCTTATGACCTTGCACGGTCCAATTTTCATCATCTTCAACTTGTTGTATGTTCCCCTTGGGAACCTTTCCTTCCTCAAATTCACAAGAATCAAATCACCAACTTCAAATTGAATTTCTCTCCTGTGTTGATCTTCTCTATGCTTGTACTCTTGACTCGAATTCTGCAATCGTTCATTGATTCTGCTATGAAGCTCCTTGATTCCTTCTACAAAGTCCTCTACACTACCACTCCTGAATTCATCTTGTTCTGAATCTTTCAATTCAAAGACTCCCCTTGGCTACATTCCATATATAATTTGGAATGGACTTTGCCCTGTGCTTCTATTGAGTGAATCATTGTAAGGGAATTCCGCATGTGGTAGAATGTGATCCCATTGACTGTGGTGTTCAGTCACTAATCTCCTTAACAAATCTCTCAAGCTCCTGTTCACGACCTCTGTCTGTCCATCTGTCTGAGGATGATATGCTGAGCTAAAAGACAAGTTCATCCAAAAATTCTTCCATAAAGTCCTCCAGAAATGTCCTATGAACTTGGTATCTCGATCATAAACGATCCTCCTTGGCAAGCCATGAAGTCTGACGACTTCCTTGAAAAACAGGTTCACAATATGAGTTGCGTCACTGGTTTTCGGGCATGGTATGAAATGTGCCATCTTTGAAAATCTGTCTACCACTACAAAGATTGAATCATATCCCCTCTGTGTCCTTGGAATTCCTAATATTAAATCCATGCTCACTGCATCCTACGACCTTTCGGGTATGGGTAATGGCTGATATAACCCTAGGTTTTTCCTTTTTCCCTTCGTGTGCTGACAAATTCTGCACCTGTCCAAAAATTTATTCACATCTATCCTCATCCCTGGCCAATAATATAAGACATTCAACTTTGAGAACATGTTGTCATGAGTGAAGTGTCCGACCAATCCTCCACTGTGCTTTTCCTTCAACAAATTCTCCCTCATGGAGCATTTCGGAAGACATAGCTAATTTCCCCTGAACAATAGTCCATCCTGGATCATGTACTCTGTCCATTGGATTTTGTCCCTGAGAATTAGATTCTCTGATGCCTCATATGCCTCTTTGAAATCTAGATCATCCCTGTACATTTCTTTGAGGTTATCAAAACCCAAAGTCTTAACTCTAAATTCCTGCATAAGAAAACATTTTTTGCTTAAAGCATCAACAAATTTTTTAGTAGTTCCATAAATATGCTTAATCACAAAAGAAAAATTCAGCATGTATTCAACCCATTTAGCATGTTTTTGGTTCAACTTCTCCTGTCGAGTCATGAATCGGAAAGCGTGATTATCATTGTACAAAATGAACTCTTTTGGAACCAAATAGTGCCTCCATTTCTTTAGTGCTTGTATGACTGCATAGAATTCTTTGTCATACATGGAGTACTTAATATTTGCTTCATTCATTTTTTCACTAAAATACACGACCGACTTGTTGTCTTGGCTTAAGACCGCTCCAATGGAAAATCCACTCGTGTCACACTTGACCTGGAATGTCTTGCTGAAATCTGGCAAAACTAGAATTGGTTGCTCAGTGATCTTCCCCTTCAACAGGTTGAAGCTCTTCCCTGCTTCCTCCATCCAGTGAAAATATTTATGTCTTTTCTTCACCGTATCCATCATTGGTGGGATAATTCCACTGAAGTTTCGGATGATTTTCCTATAGAAGCTATCCAAACCATGGAATCTTCGAACTTCAAACATGCTCCTCGACGATGGCCAATCCTTAATCGCCTTTATATTTTCCGAATCCATTTTCAGTTCATTGGCGGAGATAAAAAAACCCAAATAAATGAGTTATGTCCTCATAAATGATGATTTCTTCATGTTGATCAACAATTTCTCTTGTTGTAACCTTCTCATCACTACAACTAAATGCTTCAAATGATCTTCTTCAGTTTTTCTGAAAATTAATATATCATCAAGATATACAATAACATATTTCCCAATGAAATCTCTCATGACTTTGTTAATCAACCTCATGAAAGTACTAGGCGCATTTGTCAAGACAAATGGCATGACAAGCTATTCATACAACCCTTCATTCATCTTGAATGTTGTCTTCCATTCATCACCTTCTCTCATTCTAATATGATGATATCTTCTTTTCAAATCAATCTTTGAAAAAAACTTTGCTCCACTCAAGAAATCCATCAAGTCATCCATCCTTGGCAATGGGAACCTGTACCTAATGGTAATTTTTTTTATTTCCCTTGAGTCTGTACACATTCTCCAGCCACCGTCCTTCCTTGGGCTGAGCATTGTTGGAACAACGCATGGACTCAAGCTCTTCCGAATCAATCCTTTGTCCATTAAGTCCTGGACCTGTCTCTTAACTTCTTCATTCTCCTGTGGTGTTAACCTATAATCTTCTTTGTTCATAAAACTGGCTCTAGGTATAAGATCGATATGATGGCTTATACTCTTGATAGGTGGCAATGAACAAGGTAGTTCGTCCATGACTATATTAGCAAATTCTTCTAGTAGCTCCTGGATTTCTTCCAATAAATCATCTATCCTAGTGCTATTCAAAACAATTCCGGGCTTCCTAACCAAAATGAATTGCATTTCTTCCTTATTATTGACTTCCTTAAGAAGTTCCTTCCCACTCATGAGAAGTACATTGTTTCTCATCTTTGTTTTCACCTCTTTATCCTTAATTGGCAGCAACATGTGCATCCCACCATTTTTCTCCAGAGTGTACGTGTTCTTTCTCCCATCATGCACCACATTTTTGTCATATTACCATGGTCTACCCAGCAATAGATGACAAGCATCCATGGGAATGACATCACATAATATCTCATCTTTATATCCTCCTATTTTAAATTCAACTAAACACTGTTTAGTGACATTTACCTGATGTCGTTTTTGTAGCCACAAAACTTTGTATGGGCTTGGATGCACAACAGTCTCCAGCTCCAGCTTTTCCACCATTTCCATAGATACAAGATTATCTGTGCTACCAATGTCCACTACGACCTTGCATACCTTGTCTTTGGTTTTGCAAGTATTCTAAAACAAGTTGTTTCTTTGGGCTGGGTTCTCTGGCTCCTTCTCCGGTTTCAAGAGAAATTTATGCATCATCAAAGATCTTCTGCCCTCAGCGTCCTCTGCCTCAACATTCCGTCCTTGAGCTTCGACAATGTGAGTTTCACCACCATATTTCTTCTTATCTGGACACTCATAGGAATTATGTCTAATTTTTCCATAGACAAAGCATTTCACTTCACCTCCTCTACCTCTTCCTCTTCCTCTGGATCGAGGAAAAGTATTTCTATCAACATACTACCTCCCCTGTGAGCTTCCTCCTCTCTCAGGTTGAGGTTGAGGTTTTGTTGACGGGCGAAATTGACTGCTCATCAACTAGAGGAGTGAATCCGGTCCGGGGTTGTCTACTTAACCCAAGCTGTTTGGATTAATCCACTCCGACGGGTTTAGCGGCTCCATTGGCCGATCCAAGTCCTAAGTAAGTGAAAGACAAAACTAAAGAAGATAAAATAACTTAATGAAAAACACTCGCTGAAAACTATCTACAAATCTAATATATACTTATAGTTTTCTAACTAATATTTATAAAATAGCTCTACTTATTAGATGTACAATGTATCCAGATGATTATATCTCTAATATATGTGTAACATTTACAGAATGCAAATTTTAATCTAAATCTGCGAAAATCGAATATGAATTGATTTATTTAACAATAGCAAAAATGTCATTCAGTCTTTTTGATTTATTTTTTATAATGTTTGTACACCAGAAATGAAATAACCAACTGCCTAATTGAAAAACAAAGATAACAAACAGTAAAATGTGTTTAGATTACAGGAAATGCCTATATTAATTAAACTAATAAAATAAAACGAGCAAACTAACCTGTAATCACATCTCCTATTCGTCCTGTGTATAACATCCAATTTCGCTGTTTGATGAGGCAAACCCACAATAGATATTACAAATGCTTCTCGTAAACATGAAGCAGTAATGATTGAATGCGAATGATAGAACATATAAGAGATGTAGTAACAACAATTTTATAATTTCACAAATGGTCACGTTGAGATAAATCCTGTTGTGAAAATTTGTGTATAAATGTTCAATGAATAAAGAAGATGAATCTTCTAATCTCAAATTTGAACAGAGCAATTACTGTATGTTATATATGGGACATAAAACATGGATATCATATAAATTTTGTCACACCAATCTGTAATAAACCATGATATCTAAAGTAGTCACAATCTAATTACAAATCGAAATGATCATAACTTGAATAAAAACACGATATATAAAAGCTAAAGCTGTGTAAATATCATCTTCTATTCAAGTCTGTCAATTATAAATCCATATTTTTTTGCTCCCAGGTAGCGATGATCCAAGTTTACAAAACAACACATTTATATCAGTTACAGGAACAAAACATTTCCTGTTGATAACATCTAATTTGTTCCAAAAAACGTGGGGGATGAAACCTCCCAGATTCTACTTGATACCAAAACTAACAACCTACTCTATTTAAAAACATAAATATAGTATGCTGAGAGATGCCAACAGTGCTTCAAATCTCCTCAAAAATCATAGGTTCCTGAAAACAAATAAGAATAAAATATTTCAGATGTATTTTCAGTTATCAAAACAAGTAATTCGATTTTTTCTAACTAGCTACAGAATCTCACGATTCTGTAGCTAGTTATAATTATAATTGTAATCATATTTTATTGAATCAATCAAAAAAAACTAAAGGTAATCTGTGCAAACAAATCATGTATCCTAATTTGAAAAAGATAGAATCATACTAAACTTATTTTTAAAAAATCATACCTCAAATTAAGGGATTTGAACTAATCAAGCAATATTTGAATTTACTATTGCAGTCGTTGCTTCCACGTTCTTAAAAACAATAGACCCTGTGGTTTTTTGGTGTTTGTATTTGGTTTGAGCTACGGATTTAAGTCTTCTATTCTCCTTCATTGGAAAATTCACCTGGTCTTCCAAGGATTTAAGCCGAGACTGAAGTAAAGGCACGTCTTTGTAATACCTATTGATCCAGGATCGACACTCATTACAGAGCGATTGTGTAGACTGTGTATTGGCAATGATAGTATTAATAGGTGCAAAATCTTCCTTTCGACCTGTAGGTTCATTACTGAGTTTGATTCCAGGGAAATCAGGATTGTCCTTTAGACACAGTGGAAGGTTTGTAACATAATCATAGTGTTTATCAGAGCAAAGTCCATATGAATATGGATACTCTTCGGCCAGGAATCTTTTAATTTCTGAATCAGAATCCTCGCTTAACACAATTGTGTTTTGGTCTGCACAGGGCTTGGGTTTATTTTGGGAACATCGTGAAACCCAACGAGCGACCCTTTTACTCTTATAATTGATATCGACGTTTCCTTTACACTTTTTCCTTGTAGATTTTTTAACAGTCTTAACACCACCCTTAGGATACGAATATGGTAGAGTGTCGGGTTGGGTAGTGTCAGGATAGGTCGAGGGTTCCAAATTAGAAATAGGATCACATGGAAAGAGCGAAGGAGGAGAGATGGTAGGCTTCATGAGGGTTTTTGTGATGATAGGCTTGTCAACCTATCCCAACTCACTGCTACCAAAACCATTTCATAACAGAAAAACATCCCAACAATCATTGTTTAATTTCAACTGATGTATAATGATAATCTTGATTAAACAATGGTGGAACAGACTAGAATCAAACTTCTGCCTTTTAAACCGCTTTGCCATTTTGTATAGACTTCGAAGGATAAAATAGGGCATGTTCAGGGGGAAATCGATAAAACTCATAAGCAGTTGCAAGTGATACAAGAAAACCAACCCATATCTCCCCTCACAGATAGCGAAATGTTTCACAATAGCTAACAGATCATGCCATCTAGGTTTTAAAGTTAAGATAGGCATACCTCGGTCACAACTGGTAATTCTCCTTGAGGTGAACAACAATGACCAGTGAACCTCTTCAACCTTTGAGTTTTTGAACCATTTTTGTCCCAGGACTGGTAGACGGATGGCTTGTCTTATAAAATCTTCATTTAACTCAAGCTGGACGTCTCCTATTTTTTCTCTGCAACCGTCGAATGTCAATGCGAATTCTTGAGCAACTCTTAGATTAAAACCCTCAAACTTTTTAACAAACACATGCTAGCCATTCCTTTCTAAGTCATCTCTGGCATTGTCAAATGATAACAAGGTCTGGATGCCGTTGGGCTCAATCCTCACCACAAGAGCCATGGCTAACAACAGGGAATCAACACGGGATTCGGAGGTAGGGTTTGATAGAATAAACACAGATCCATCGCCCCGAGTTTCCTCAATGCAATGTAAAGACAACTCGAAATGGTAGGCAGGAGTGTTAATTACCATGCGTGTGAGAGAGGTCGTGTAGATCGAGGCCATGCAAAGCTATAATAGCATGCTGTACTTGGAATGACACCTTGGCATAATGGTACGCACAATGATCAGAACAGTTGAAAACAATAGTATGCATATCCACGACTTGATCACAAAGATTAATGTATCAAATAAACAATTGAACCATTAAAATTTGTATAAATCCAAACCCCATTGACATTAGTCGAATGCTAAATGAGTGGAGGTTTTATACTCATGTAACCAAGGTGTGTTTAATAGCAAGGGGTTATAACCAGGAAAACAACCATGTTCATAGCGAAATATGACAATTAGTCAATAGACCATATGAACATTAACCCTTTAATCAGAAAAAATGAAATCAAGTATGAATTTCAGCTGTGAGTTTTTATTCTTACAGTCATGAAAACAAAAATTGAAAAGCAGGTATGTAGAAAGCGACAAGTGACAAGTGTCGCTTAATGAGAAACGTTGTGATGAGTAATGAGAATTTAAAGACCCTGTGTAGGCAGCTTGTAAAAATAAAGATTATATTATTTGCTACCAACAATGGAGACACACTGGTAGAAGCAGTTATCTCTACTAAACGAATGAGTCCAGATTGGGATAATCAGAAAAAAAAAACTTCAAATCGAAAACAACTAAGAAGGTGTCTGAACATCATTATCAATTATAAAATATTCCAGTTTCAGATTACTGTTATTTTAAAAGAAAAAAACTGATGACAGTCTTGACAAAAGAGAGTCATGATATTAAAGTTAAAATCTTCAATATTGTTGACAGATCCATTGCTGCCAACAGGCATCCATAGCCTCGACAGGGATGCCATTTAACCCACTCCGATATCTGTATCATGCCAAGAAGTTCCAGATCAGAACGAAGGACATTTAAGGTCAAAAAATTCCATATCTGAGAATTTTCATATACCTGACATTGCTTCGCTGCCAACGGGCTTGTTCAGTACCCCAACGAAGTTATCTTGGCATCATGCATGCATTTACCTGCTGCCAGCAGATGTTAAGGTCCTAACCCACACATAGGTAGATCAATGTATTCGGATGTAATAAAGGTCAATATTAAAAAGGCCTTTCAATAAAATAGAATAAGGCAAATGTAAGAAGACCTAATAGAAGCTTCTGCTTCTAGAAGGATCTTCCTCTAGATGCTTCTCTTGATAGACATTTTGTATAAATAAGGGTCGAGGGTATGAAAACCCTAGCTTGGATATTATTGTAACAGAGCGTTGCTCGACTGGAGGTTTCCCCCTCGAAGAGGCCTGTGAACATTGCTTTCTGAATCAAAGCGCTTTTTCTATTGCTCTTTCGTATATCATTTCTGTGTATTGTGAGGATTACGCTGGATATTTTACTATTATTCTGCTATTGCTAGCATTTTATTTCTGTTCTGCATATTTTATATAACTGGTATCTTGCAGCAGACCTGTTCAGTATCCCGATGGGTTTACAAGCACTTCTCACAACTCTCTCAAGGTTTATTTAATTTTAAAGATATTTAATAGAGTGGGGTGACACTGAAAATCCTAGTTTTTGGACATATCTTAGTAAATTACAGACCTTGAGGAAATTTTTCAACTGTCCTTCATTAAGATCTAGAGATAGTTTGTTAATAAAACTGACTTTCGAGGGCAGGGAGACATCTTTGAGTTGTTCTCTTAAGGAATAGGGATAGTGTAAGATTTTTTTTTTATGGATGATCGTGAATAGCTTTAGTTACAAATTGAAATCAAGAAAGGCTTTTCAAACAACAAATTTTCTTTAACATGGCTGCAAACTTCAGAAAAATATCATAATTGATGCTTAAATAACCTTCAATAGTCATTTTAGAGGGGAATTTTTTCTATTCTCTTTGTCTGAACTAGTTCATGGTGTAGGCATGCGTGTCTCAAAAAGAAAAATTGGTAAGCATAAGGGGAAAATCAAAACAAACTAGCAAAAAAAAAAGAAGCAAGAAAAACAAAAATATTTACACAGTGTACATGGGAGTGTCATCAGGCAAAATACCTTTTTAGAGCTTGGCCATTCACCGGATAGGTGTCTGGCTATCCCTCTAAATTCTGTAATTGGAAGGAACTAGGACCCAATTTCTCAACAATTAAGAATGGTCCTAGCCACAAGTTCTGAAACTTTGTATGCTCTCCTTTTCCCTCATGCGGTTTGTCCCATTTTAGGACAAGATGACCTACCTCAAAATTTATGTCAGAGGAAGAATTGGAATCAAACCATCTTTTAACAATGGGTTGATGTTGATGCAATTTCTGTTTCGCTTGAGCCCTCACTTCTTCTAATTTTAACAAAGCGTTAATTCGATTCTCCAAAGGGGGACAATCCTCTTCTTGTATTTTCTGCGATAGCTGCAGAGAGGGAAGGAGGACATGTGGTGGAAAAATCGCCTCTTTGACGTAAATGAGAAATAAAGGTGAGTTACCCACAATAGTTTTAGGAGTCACTCTATCATCCCAGATTGCGTTTAACAATGCGTTATGCCAATTTTTATGGTTTTCAGAGACAGTTCTCTTGATAATTTTGATCAGATTTTTATTAGTCAATTCTGCCAATCCATTGCCTTGGGGGTAATAAGTGACAGAATACTTTAATTTAATTCCCTTTTCTAGAGATAAATCACTCATATCAAGAGACGAAAAATACGAAGCATTATCAAATACTAGGCAGTCAAGGATACCGAAACGAGTAATAATATTTGAATTCAAAAAAGATATTACCTGGCTGGTATTTACATCTTTTAATGGGGTAGCCTTGGACCACCTGGTGAAGTAATCTATGGTTGTTATGATATACTTATGCTGCTGTGAGGATGGCAGATTGATTGGACCTATAATATATAGACCCCACTGCTGAAAAGGGGAGTCTACTGAAACTGGTTGCAGAGGGAAGGATGGTTTTTGTATCCATCCAGATGCTTTTTGACAAATTACACACTTGCGACACAAATCATGAGCATATTTAAAAAGTGTGGGCCAGTAGTAACCTGCTCTTAATACTTTATGGGCAGTGGTATCTCCACCAAAATTCCCACTAGCTTCTCCTGTGTGCAATTCCAATAAGACCTTTTCTGCTTCATCTTTCTCAAGACAGTGCATTAGTACTCCATCAAAATTTTGACGAAACAGAATACCATTAATCAGCTGAAAGGAAGAAGATTTTAATCTTATTTCTCTTCTTTTTGTGGGATCCAGGTGACGGGGGGCTGACCCATGTTCAAGACAAAATTTTATATCATCATATGAGGGACTAACAAAGTTTTGTGTACAACAGATTATATTTTGATAGTGATGTCCTGGATTTGACATATCATTTTCCTCTTGTTGTCCAACAGCTGAATCAACGACTAGCTTGCATAACCCTTGGCCTCTTACAATTTGTGCTGGTGTGATTTCTATGTCATACTCTTGCAAGGATGTGACCCAGTTTGCCCTTTTTTCTCCTATTTCTTTCTATACTAATAGATTTCTGACAGCCGGGTAAGGGACAATAATTTTCGTCCTAGATTTCAAAAGATAAGATCGAAAGTTCTTTACTACTTTAAAAATAGCATATCTTGTTGATCTACTGCTGGGTAATTAAGTTCTGCCCCTTTGAAGGCTGAGCTCATAAAGGCAATTGGGACTTCATTGTTTTCAATGTTCTTTTGAGTTAGGACAACGGCGTAAGAATGGTTAGAAGCGAACGTGTAGAGGGTGAAGTCTTGCAAAAAATCGAGGTTCATTAGAGAAGGAGCGTCTATTATGGCCTTTTTTATTGAATTAAAAGCCTGGTTTTCTAAAGGTCCCCAATGGTATTGTACATCCTTTTTTATTAGGTTTTGTAATGGTCTCACCATTTCTGAAAAGCTGGGGAAGAATCTCCTATCAAAGTTTATCTGACCTAAGAAAGATTGCATAGACTTTTTTGACGAGGGAGGGGGGAGTTTCGAAATGACTTGAGTTCTTTCAGAGTCGATAATCATCCCTTCACTTGATACAATAAATCCTAAGAGTTTACCTTGTTCTACTGCGAAGATAGATTTTTTAGGATTCAAGGAAATGTCGTACTTACGACATCGTTGTAGAACGGATCTTAAATGAGCTAGATGATCTTCTTTGTTTTTCAAGAAAACAGTAACGTCATCCAGGTAAACTATGACAGATTGATTGATTAAGCCTCATAAAGTGATGTCCATCGCTCTCTGGAAAGTGGCACCAACATTTATGAGTCCAAAGGGCATCTTCCTATAAGCGTAGGTGCCCCATGGTGTGCGGAAGGTGGTTTTGAGTTGGTCTGGAGGGGACATCAGGACTTGGTTATACCCTGAAAAACCATCCAATAAGGATAATCTTTCAGAACCAGATACCTATTGAAGGATCTATTCCATGGGAGGGACGGGGTAGTTGTCTTTATTAGATGCTCGATTAAGATTTCAGAAATCGACACATAGTCGTATTTCACCACTCTTCTTCCAGACAGGGACAAGATTAGAGACCCATTGTGTGTGCCTAATTGGGAATATTATCTTAGCGTGCAGGAATTTATTCAACTCCTTCTTGACAGTTGGTTCGAGTTTTGGGTGCATTTTCCTTAACTTTTGTTGAAAAGGTTGGGTTTGGGGTTTCATAGGAATAGTGTGTTGTATGATGTTAGGATCAAAGGTTTTTAGGTCGTCGTACGTCTAGGCAAAAACATATTTGAATTCCTTAAAAAATTTAATAAACGTTGTTTTTTCTTGTTCATAACACCCCACCCCTAAATTAATGCACTGTGGGTTGTCTTTAGTTCCCAAGTTTACTTTTCCATGTGTCAAAGAGGAACAACTTGTTTTACAGTTCACAGATTTTTTGAACTTGTAGTGAAGATCGTAAAATTTTTCTAATCTAATTATAGATTTCGGGATAGAATTTACCATATCTGACGAAAATTCAAGAGATCTTGGGTCTGGTATTACCGTAAAGTCACAAATATTTTCGTCATGATCACCTTCGTCAATCACCGCACCCTGGAAAGTTTCTTCCATATGCAGGAAACTTATAATATGTTGATCGTCATCGAAGACTCTCCAATTCGTGATGTTGTCGGGGATGGATGGTCTAAACAAAAGTTCGACGGAGAATGCATTCAAAGATAAGCCTTCTGCAGGGAAAAGTTTCGAAGCTACGTTAGCTAACAAATCAGCTTCCGAATTATTCAATCTAGGAATAGAATTTATGTTAAATGCAAGAAACTTATTCATCAAATTCCATACCTCAGATTGGTAGCTTTTAAGGTGCAGAGATAAATAGTGGATAGAATTTTTTACCTATCTAACCATGATTTCTGAATCACCAAAGACAGTCAAATTTTGAACGTTCATATCTAATGATTTTCGAAGGCCTTGCAATAGTGCCTCATATTCTGCTGTGTTGTTTGTACATTCGAACTCTAACCTGCACGCAATCAGGGTCTTGTTACCTGCTGGATCGATAATCACGCAGCCTGCACCAACTCCTTCCTTGGATTTTGACCCGTCAAAGTAAAGAGACCATATTTGATTGTTGTCGACTACATGTGACCACCAGGAAGAAGCTGCTGGCTGTGTATATGTCAAAATTTCAGACTGTTGTTTCGGGTTAGTGATAATGGAATTTTCGGCCATGAAATTGCCGAAAAAAGTATCCATCCCTTGTATTTCGGGTGAATCGGCAGAAGGAGTGAATGGTTCATTGGGATCATTTAAATCTGTCACCGTGAACTTTAGATAATGTTCACAATTTACCTTGATTTTGTTGGGCTTTCCATTCTCGTGTAGCCACAAGTGAGACCAATCCATCGCAAAATAGCCATGTAGTTGTTCTGACCAGTCTCTACTTAAAAATAAACCATAAACTTCTGGGATATCTACAACAATAATATCAATCACTTGATGAACTTTAGGGTTAGATGACAATCTTATAAGCACATTTCTCAATTCGCCTATAACTTTAACACTAGTTCGATCAAGCTGGATGATCTTCAAGGTGGATGGTTGAACTTCGGCATTAATCTTTTGACAAATAGACCAAGGCATTACGTTAGATGACGCTCCTAAATCTACCATACAATTATGCACATTCCTATTGAAAATTTCAAAAGTTAACAAAAATGGAGGGACATTTCTATGAGTAGTAATAGTGGAAGCTTGTTTCTTTTTACTCGTGACCTCTAAAAATGATTTATCTACATTTGTTACATTATTTACAGGAAGGTCTTTTTTCTCATGAGGATCAGAAGTAGTTTTGGTGGAGGCCTTCTGAGGAACTTTGGGGTTGTTCTGAACACCTTTGTTACTGCTTGGATTTCTATTTTTGTTGTTCTCTGCAATATTTTGTATCATTTTTTGCAGAAGAAAAGGGAATTTTAATAATTCATAAACAGAAATATTAGCCCTAAGTTTTTTTAGATCTTCAACCAAATCACAATCTAAGCTTTGGTTTATTGAATTCTATTTAGTCTCAGTTGATTTAGATTGTTTTGGAGGCAAAGTTATAGTGATTTCAGAAGAAGGCTTGGTTGTTGTTTTACTCCTAGTATTGTAAGGATGCACTGTTTCAAAATTAGCTTGAAAAATACTATCCGAAAAATGACCAAAAATGTCCAGAGAGGATTCATATTCTTCTACTGTCTCTTGTTCAGCTACTTCCTCAGGGATCTCAGGAGGCATCAATTTATCCTGTGCTTCTAGAATCGTTTGAATAGAGAATTGCAGGCTTTCTAAATTTAGGCCTTCGGTATTTGGATTAGATTGGTTGGTGGGAAAAGGCTTCCTAAAAGGGGCTTTGTAAGGCCCTTTGCTCGAAGAAGCTTCTTCAACAGTCCTTTTCAAATCGATAACTTGATTGGACAGTTTTTGAACGACTTTCTGTAAGTTTTCTAAATCTGAGCTTTCAGGTTGGGCTTTGTTTTGGGAAGGTCTAGGGAGGATTTCAATTTTCTTTTTGGAAGATGAACTAGTCTCTATTTAATTGCTAGTAGTGTCTTTTAAGTTGAGGATGTCTTTCTCGATCTGACTGGCCTCTTCGAAGGCTTCTAACAACGTGGATTTCTTGGATCTCTTTACCCAAATGTCTATGATTTGATGTAAGGCTTTCGTATAATATGTTATAATAAGATTCTCGGCAGGCATCAAATCCGTAGGGATTTGGTTCTTTAGTGTCAAGAACCTTTGATTAAAGTCTTTGATCTTCTCTTTGGGGTTCATTCTTAAACTAGAAATCTCCATGACTAGAACTTCAGGAGACTTGTCGTCTCCGAAATTCTCAAGAAAACATGATTCAAACTTCTCCCATGACATGATGGTGTGGGGATGTTGGGCAAAGTACCAGGTAGAGGCATTGCCCTCAAAGGTGTAGGGAAACAATATACAGACTAAATCTTCGTGCTCAATGCTACGGAGTCTAATGGATAACATAAACTTTTTGATGTGATCTTCGATGATCTGTTTGGAGTCTGGGTCAAATTTAGGGAGCAATTTCTCTGGGTGTTTGGGTAAGGGATGTTGAGGCCCAGGTATGGCCACTACATCTTGGTCGAGCCACGGTCTGGCAGGATTGTTCTGGTTGGCCATAGGTGTGGGTGGTGTCGAAGGTTGGGATGAGAAACTGCCTTCATCAAAGGACTCTTCTCCGGAAGCAGAAGGAGATGAAGGAGTTGGTGATGGTGGTATACCAGATCCTCCTACTGTAGGAGTGAGGATTGGATATGTAGGGTTTAAAATAAGGTTAGTGCCTTCAAGTTGTTCTCTGATATCAGAGAAGTCTAATGGTTGGTCCAAAGGTCGGTTTGGTTGTCTTAAATAGGAGAAGGCACTATGTGTTCTTATGAGAGATTGGAGAACAATCTCTTGTATGTCACCACCCGTAGGATTTGGAGTTATTGGTTCAACTATGATCTGTAGATCGTCGTTTGATGTGGTTGTTGTTTGAGGGACAATGTTGTCATTTCAATGACTTCTAGTCACTATAGGTGAGTGGGTAGGTGGTGGAGGAGTCTTACGACCACCTCGTGCCATTAATAATTTTCGGGCCCTCCTTCCAGCGCCATTTGTTGACGGGCGAAATTGACCGTTCGTCAATTGGAGGAGTGAATCGGGTCTGGGGTTGTCTACTTAACCGAAGCCGTTTGGATTAATCCACTCCGACGGGTTTAGCGGCTCCGTTGGCTGATCTAAGTCCTAAGAAAATGAAAGACAAAACTAAAGAAGATAAAATAACTTAATGAAAAACATTCGCTGAAAACTATCTACAAATCTAATATATACTTACAGTTTGCTAACTAATATTTATAAAAATAGCTCTGCTTATTATATGTACAATGTATCCAAATGATTATATCTCTAATATATGTATAACATTTATAGAATGCAAATTTTAATCTAAATCTGCGAAAATCGAATATGAATTGATTTATTTAACGACAACAAAACTGTCATTCAGTCTTTTTGATTTATTTTTTATAATGTTTGTACACCAAAAATGGAATAACCAACTGTCTAATTGAAAAACAAAGATAAAAAATAGTAAAATGTGTTTAGATTACAGGAAATTCCTATATTAATTAAACTAATAAAATAAAACGAGCAAACTAACCTGTAATCGCATCTCCTATTCGTCCTGTGTATAGCATCCAATTTCGCTGTTTGATGAGGCAAACTCGCAACAGATATTACAAATGCTTCTCATAAAAGTGAAGTAGTAATGATTGAATGTGAATGATAGAACATATAAGAGATGTAGTAACAACAATTTTATAATTTCACAAATGGTCACATTGAGATAAATCCTGCTGTGAAAATTTGTGTATAAATGTTCAATGAATAAAGGAGATGAATCTTCTAATCTCAAATTTGAGCAGAGCAATTACTGCATCTTATATATGGGACATAAAACATGGATATCATATAAATTTCATCACACCAATCTGTAATAAACCATGATATCTAAAGTAGTCACAATCAAATTACAAATCGAAATGATCATAACTTGAATAAAAACACGATATATAGAAGCTAAAGTTGTGTAAATATCGTCTTCTATTCAAGTGTATCAATCATAAATCCATAGTTTTTTGCTCCCAGATAGCGATGATCCAAGTTTACAAAACAACACATTTATATCGGTTACAGGAACAAAACATTTCCTGTTGATAACATCTAATTTGTTCCAAAAAATGTGGGGGATGCAACCTCCTAGATTCTACTTGATACCAAAACTAACAGCCTATTCTATTTAAAAACATAAAGATAGTATGCTGAGAGATGCCAACAGTTCTTTAAATCTCCTCAGAAATCATAGGTTCCTGAAAACAAATAAGAATAAAATATTTCAGATGTATTTTCAGTTATCAAAACAAGTAATTCGAATTTTTCTAACTAGCTACAAAATCTCACGATTCTATAGCTAGTTATAATTATAACTAGAATCATATTTATTGAATCAATCAAAACAAACTAAAGGTAATCTGTGCAAAAAAATCATGTATCCTAATTTGAAAAAGACAGAATCATGCTAAACTTATTTTAAAAAAATCATACCTCAAATTAAGGGATTTGAACTAATCAAGCAACCTTTGAATTTACTATTGCAGTCGCTGCTTCCACGTTCTTAAAAACAATAGACCCTGTGGTTTTTTGGCATTTTTTTTTGGTTTTATCTATGGATTTAAGTCTTCTATTCTCCTTCATTGGAAAATTCACCTGGTCTTCCAAGGATTTAAGTCGAGACTGAAGTAAAGGCACGTATTTGTAATACCTATCGATCCAGGATCGACATTCATTACAGAGCGGCTGTGTAGACTGTGTATTGGCAGTGATAGTATTAAAAGGTGGAAAATCTTCCATTCGACCTGTAGGTTCATTACTTAGTTTGATTCCAGGGAAATCGGGATTGTCCTTTAGACACGGTGGAAGGTTTGTAACATAATCATAGGGTTTATCAGAACAAAGTCCATATGAATATGGATACTCTTCGACCAAGAGTCTTTCAATTTCTAAATCGAAATCCTCGCTTAACACAATTGCGTTTTGGTCTACACAGGGCTTGGTTTTATTTCGGGCACATCGTGAAACCCAACGAGTGGCCCTTTTACTCTTATAATTGATATCAACGTTGCCTTTACACTTTTTCCTTGTAGATTTTTTAACAGTCTTAACACCACCCTTAGGATACGAATCTGGTAGAGTGTTGGGTTGGGTAGTGTTAGGATAGGTCGAGGGTTCCAAATTAGAAATAGGATCATAGGGCAAGAGCGAATGAGGAGAGATGGTAGAATTCACGAGAGTTTATGAGACGACAGGCTTGTCAACCTGTCCCAACTCACTGCTACCAAAACCATTTCATAACAGAAAAGGATCCCAACAATCATTGTTTAATTTCAACTGATGTATAATGATAATCTTGATTAAACAATGGTGGAACAGACTAGAATCTGACTTCTGCCTTTTAAACCGCTTTTCCATTTTGTATAGACTTCGAAGGATAAAATAGGGCATGTTCAGGGGGAAATCGATAAAACTCATAATCAGTCGCAAGTGATACAAGAAAACCAACCCATATCTCCCCTCACAGGTAACAAACTGTTTCACAATAGCTAACAGATCATACCATCTAGGTTTTAAAGCTAAGACATGCATACCTCAGTCACAGCTGGTAATTGTCCTTGAGGTGAACAACAATGACCAGGGAACCTCTTCAACCTTTGAGTTTTTGAACCATTTTTGTCCCACAGCTGGTAGACCGGTGGCGTGAATTATAAAATCTACATTTAACTCAAGCTAGACGTCTCCTATTTTTTCTCTGCAAACGTCGAATGTCAACGCAAATTCTTGAGCAACTCTTAGATTAAAACCCTCGAACTTTTCAACAAACACACACCAGCCATTCCTTTCTAAGTCATCTCTAGCATTTTCAAATGATAACAAGGTCTAGATGCCATTGGGCTCAATCCTCACCATAGGAGCCATGGCTAACAACAGGGAATCAACATGGGATTCAGAGGTAGGGTTTGATAGAATAAACACAGAGCCATCGCCCCAAGTTTCCTCAATGCAATGCAAAGACAACTTGAAATGGTAGGCAGGAGCGTTAATTACCATGCGTGTGAGAGAGGTCATGTAGATCAAGGCCATGCAAAGCTATAATACCATGCTGTACTTGGAATGACACCTTGGCATAATGGTACGCACAATGATCAGAACAGTTGAAAACAATAGTTGAATCCACGACTTGATCACAAAGATTAATGTATCAAATAAACAATTGAACCATTAAAAATTTTATAAATCAAAACCCCATTGACATTAGTCGAATGCTAAATGAGTGGAGGTGTTATACTCATGTAACCAAGGCATGTTTAAGACCAAGGGGTTATAACCAGAAAAAAAACCATGTTCATAGCGAAATACGACAATTCGTCAATAGACCATATGAACATTAACCCTTTAATAAGAAAAAATGAAATCAAGTATGAATTCCAGCTGTGAGTTTTCATGCTTACAGTCATGAAAACAAAAGTCGAAAAGTAGGTATGTAGAAAGAGACAAGTGACAAGTGTCGTTTAATGAGAAAGGTTGTGAAGAGTAACGAGAATTTAAAGACCCTGTGTAGGTAGCTTGTAAAAATAGAGATTATATTATTTGATGCCAACAAGTTTTTTCCCCTCTTCTTTAGGCTTCTAAGTTCTATCCTGGGAAATTTTCTTGCCTCTGCTTTGACTTCTACCTCGGCCTCTTTGACCTTTCTTTCAACTTAGCTTCTCTTCAGCTTTTAGAGCCATCCGATAAGCATCTTCTATGGTTCGGATGGTTATCATGTTCATCTCATCCTGAATGTCATATCGTAGAACATTCATATACCTGACAACTTTCTCATCATCGCTTTCCCGATGACCTACTTTGATGTTTATCCTATAGAATTCTTCAGTGTATTCTTTCACTGACATCAGTTTCTGTCTCAAATTTTGCATCCTCCGAAACAAATTTATTTGATAATCCCCGGGTATAAACTTGGCTTTCATTTTTTTGACCATTCTGTCCCAACTCTTGATTTTTTGCTTTCCCTTACAATGCCTATTAGTCTGCAGTTCATCCCACCATAGTGTTGCATGCCCTTTAAGTCTAGTAACAACATGTTTCACTTTCTTGTCTTCCTCGACATCCTCGTAGGAAGTGTTTGTCTAGAGCTCTAATCTAGTCTAGAAGCTCTTCAACATCTAGGTTGCCTTCATACATTGGAATGTCCATTTTTTCCCTAGCACCTATCCTTGCAACAACCCTGAATATGCATTCTTCTGCAGCATCTTCGGCTGCAACTTCCTCTCCTTCATTTTCATCTTCATTTTCACTTTCAACTTCGTTGATATCCCCAGCGTCAACTGTTCGCCTCTATGTTGTCTCCATAGAATCAAGTCTGGCACGTAATTCACACATTTCTCTTTCCACTGCTGGATCAGGTATGGGCCTTTCTCTTCTTCTCCGTGGCATGGCTGTAAAATTCCTCTTTTCTCTCTGTTGTAGAAATAAAATAATTTGTTCTGGGCTCTGATACCACAACTGGTGCAGACCTCTTGCCCTCGAGCCAAGATCCACACAGGATCTTCTCTAAACCTCGACAAGGGTTAACTAAACTCCTTGTTTAAGCCCACAAAGGATTTTGGGTCTCGCGAGTTGGGCACTTTGAATGCAATTCCACAACTCTTGGCAATAGACAAAACACAAAATTGTGAATGGGATTAAGGTGCAAGCCATCTCTTCAGCCCCTTTTCCAATATGACCACAACCAAGCCTTATGCAAGCACCTTTCGCAAATCGTGACTTCACGAGTTGGAGCACCAACTTCTCATGCTCTTCCCTTGCAAATCCCTGAAATGCGATATGTCAACGAAGGTTGACTCCACCCCAAGTTACAGGTGCATGTCACCTGTCACCTCTGTTTACTCTTCTTGCAGGGTGGGTCCTTGCCACCTGTTTTCATGAGTCTTCGGCTTTCGCAACTTGAGAGAACAATGAACCGTTCCTCTCCCTCTACAAATCCCCAACTCCGAAATCATGCCTTCGATGAGATCGACGATTGTGTTCCTCCCTCAATCCAACGACCCTCGTTGTATTGGGATTTCACCAATTGGAAATCCATAACTCTCGACCCAAACCACTGGTCACTCCATTCCCCAAATTTCGATACGTGAATTCACATACGAGATCAATGGTCTTTGCTGATCTGGATCTAATGGTCACCACTCCTCCTGAACTTATGGGTGTCACAAGACACTCAGTTTTAATCCCTCTATTGGTCTATCAGATCCGACGGTCTACGGAACTTCGACACTTCTCCTTGAAGTGATTCCACCATCTGTTTTCAACTCCACAAGGAATTATTGTCAAATGACATGGCATCCTCCCTCTTGAACTTGACTTCTGTGAGATGATTTCGACCTCCAACTCCCTTTGAACACTTCAAAGTTTCTATCCCTTCTGATATTCCGCTTGCAAACTAAAGGCTTCCAAAAGGGTCTCTGCGCACACTCTTTGTGGAAAATTTTCAAATAAACTCTGGTTATTTGGGTCTTCTGACTCTGTGCACCTCTTGCAAAAATAGTCTCTCAATCTCCCTTTTGAGTTGGTAAAATATTAGACCTCTCTTAGCCTGCGCACACCTTGCATGGCTCTGAGCTAACCTTGCACTTTGGCCTGTAAAAACATGATTTGAATCTCCTCTTAGGGTTCTGAGATGAAACTCATAGCCTGGTTGACAAACTCCTTGCAGACCCTCCACTGCACTCTTTGTAGGAGTTCTCAGAAAGAGAAACAACGAAACTCTTTCTCCCCTTATCCAAAATTCAAACATTCAACATAGAATTCTAGAGAATACACACACAAATTTCATGGAAACAAAATGCACAAAGAGAATATAAACTAGCCTGCAACATACCATTCAACAGGTGGTTCCAACAACCATAACAAACACGTAGATTGGAATCAAAGATTTCTTCTATTAATTCTCGTGCTCCTATACATGGTAAATAACAACAACTAGAATGCATAAAATTCTTTGTTCTCCTCTGCAACTCTACAGCTTACAAAATCTGAATTATGTTACAATGATACAAGGGTTGAGGGTGTCTATCATTCATTTTCCCTCCCATGCTCTTAAACTGTCTAATCTATTAAATTAAATCTACCTACTTGTATTAAACACTCATAAATGCCTACTACATCCAATGGATAGGTACGCTCCAAAATTAGTTTGGATCTTCGAGGCATAAATGCAACTGCACTTTCCTCCCATCCATTACATTAATGTTTCAGATTTTGAAAATTCACAATGTTTTCACAAAAATGTATTTAATTGCATCTGCACGTCCAACTATCTCCTCGGTTTTAGGCATGCACTTGGAAATTATGCAATGCTCCTGCATGATCATGCATAAAGGAATGATAAAACTATTGTTATATTCCTATTGACCATTGAATTATATAAATATGTTGAATCACTATTCAAATATGTAAAACACAACATAGAATAGATAGAAAGAATACATTCTTATTTACTACAAAAACATAATGATGAACTCAAAGTATCAAGATTACAAAGTCAACCCTTTTTTTCAATCAATCACTGTTCAAAATATTACAGTTGGAGTATCATAGGCCAAAGACTCCACTACTACTTGTATTGTAAACAGATTCTAAAAAGTATGTATAAAATCTGTATGTGACCGAAGTAATGCACACATAGATTAGAACTCGAATATCTTTCAAGAGAGATTTGAAAATAGAAAAAGGGCCCCATCATTAAATTCATGTATCTGTTCATAAAACTTTACTTATAAAATAGAGAAATTGAAAGTGAAATAGATTGTGCTTAGATTAATCAATAGGGAGGCACACCTTTATATTTCTCTGAATCCCTGTGTATATTCACATTTAAATCTTTAAAATCTAAGAGTCGCGACCTGTGTATTGTTCACTTTGAATCACACCAATTAAATAACACTGCAGTAAGAACCAAATCCCTTCCAACCTAGACTTGTTTTATAACCAGAGGGTACAAACAAGTGTCATTTCAAATGATTACAACCTTATTTTATATTGCTAATTGTATCCACGAAAAGTAAATACGAAAACATTTCACAGAGAGTACATTTATAAATTCCACAGAGAACTAATACTGCTACAAATATCACACATATCATAAATCTACAACTTCCTACAAAGGATTAAGATTGTTGTGTATATTTAGGGAGAGCATAACTTACGATTTCCATAGAGTGTTAACATAATTACATAGAGCGTAATTACGAATCCCCACAGAGGGTAAATAACACTATTTTTCATACACAAAGAATAGATTATGATTTACATAGTGTTAATACATTTTACACAGAGAGTAATTACAAATTCCCATAGAGGGTTTTATACTACTATTTATAATTTTACATGGGGTAAATTTCAGACTCCTCTTGGAGGTTTAATATTTCCATGAAAATACAAAGTGCAATTATGAAAATCCCCTACAGAGTTTTGAAAATATACAAGTCGGGATAATAGCAGTCAGCGTAGCAAGTCTCGAGATTCTTAGGATGAGTTCCAAATCATAAGACTTGTAGGGTTACAAGGGTGAAAGGAGACAGACCAGGGTTCAACATTTAAAATTTTTCGAGCCATGAAAGAATTGTAAGGAGTAAGGTTAGAAGGACAACAATCAACCGAGGGGAAAGACAATAAACCTCCAGTCCCAAAAGCTTAAACATAGAGGAACTCTGGGAGGAAAATTGCATATGGAGGCACAACGTTAATACATGTAAATCCTTAAACAGAGAGCACATCATGAAATATCTTCACACAGAGGTCTTAAATAACGAAATCGTTAATCACCTTGGCATACAAAGAACCCCGAGTATGTGTTATTTTTTTCTCCATAGCGCATTGGTCGTGGTTTTCAAACATAGAGACAAAACTGTTACAGAACCAAGGAGCGGAACCTCACCAAGGCTCACAGGTCGCGTTGAAAATGCAGAGACAAAAATTGTTACAGGACTAAAGAGTCGAACCTCCCTAATGCACACAGGTTGTGTTGCAAACACAGAGACAAATCTTGTTATAGGGCCAAAGAGTTGAACCTCCCTAATGTGCATTGGTCGTGCTGCAAATGCAGAAACAAAACTTGTTACAGGACCAAAGGGGGCAGACAATGAATGAAGGTTGCCTCAAAGACCTTGTAGAGGAGTAAACGCATTAGGTATGCACCACCCCTCTGCCATGTGAATCCATGGAGATGGTGAGCCCGCATTGGGTGTGGCTGCCTAAGTGTCAATTTTGGGAGGTACAATACTTGCCTCCCCATTAATGAAATAACCAAAGGTAAATTCCCATATGACCGATCTGACATCTGCCATTAAACGGTTTCGAACCTATTGAATGTTGATCCATGTGACTAGTCGGGTAGGGTTACTAACTTTATTGTTATGGTATATGGTTGTTACACTATACCAAATTATTACGTTGTGATAGTATCCATATAACAGTTTATATGTTAAATGATAAGTTGTGGATAGTGTTAGTGTTATATGTTAAATGTTGAATTATGGATAGTGTTAGTGTATAGTATCCATGTGATAGGTCATATGGTAAACCATATTTATATTTATATATATGTTGATATGGATAGAGTTAATGTTATGGTATCCATAGGTTAGTTTATATGGTATACTATATATATTGATGTGGATAGTGTTAGTGTATGGAATCAATATGATAGTTTATATATATATATATATATATAGATAGATAGTGTTAGTGTTAGAGAATCCATATGATAAACTATATATATATATATATATATATATATATATAAATGGATAGTAACAGTGTTAAGGTATGTACACGAAAGTCTGTAGGGTGAAAAATGAATATCGTTATGGCTAGTGTTAAGGTTAATGATAGAATTTATGAAAATAACTATTCTATGCATACAATAAAGAAATAAAGATATGGCTAATGGATTATTTCTATGTCACAATCAAATGTTGAAAAGTCAAGGAATTTTAATGTCCCTAACAATTTTTTTTTTATTTGGGAAATTTGGGGTATATTATAGCAAGAACCTAATTTCTTGGGCATCAAAGAAGCATCCCATTGTCTCAATATTTTCCGTAGAGACAGAGTGTGTCGCTGCTAACTCATCTTCTTGTCAAGTTGTGCGGCTGAGAAGAATATTGAATGATGTCACATACAAAAAATGAGCCAACTCCTATCTTCTGTGACAACACTTCAACAATTGTTTTATCCAAAAACCATGTGTTTTATAAGAAAATAAAGCATATTGACACTCGCTTTCACTTCATACACGAGTTAGTAAATAATGGTGACATCACACTTCAATTTTGTGGCTCACGATATCAGCTCGCAGACATATTTACGAAGCCACTAGGAAAATTCGTTTTTGATTTTCCTTGGGCATTATCAGTGCTGATGTTTGTAACTCTTGAGTTTAAGAGGGAGTGATAATTATATATGTAACCTCAATAGTATGTGACTGTGCTTTGCCAGCTTTCCTGGCCAACTGTACAATTGTTTCTTGATTTTCTTGATTTGAGTTAGTCAATAATGGTGACATCACACTTCAATTTTGTGGCTCCTCGCAGACATTTTTACGAAGCCACTAGGAAAATCCGTTTTTGATTTTCAGAGACAACACTTGGGCATTATCAGTGCTAATGTTTGTAACTCTTGAGTTTAAGAGGGAGTGATAATTATATATGTAACCTCAATAGTATGTGACTGTACACTGCCAACTTTCCTTGCCAGCTGTACAATTGATTCTTGATTTTCTTGATTTGTTGAAGCTTATTTAGCTCAGGTCTTTTCCCTTAATGAATTGTGCTCTGCTCATTCTTGTTTCCAATTTCTTCTTCTCCGTATTATCTTCCTTGCTTCTCATTTTTTCATTATTCTCCCTATCCACTCAATCTCGATTTAGTAGGGAGATGTGCATGTTCTCTATAGACCATACACTAGGGAGATGTGCATGTTCTCTATAGACCATACACTGAATGATGAATTTGTGGTTCACCATGAAGGAGAGAAATTAATTATATTACTATACAATAGAGTCTTGCTTCAAAAATGCATGAATCGTTGATCCAATATGGGATCCTTTATTGTTTGATCCATATTGTTCATTCTGATGTTCACATATAGATTATTCGACATGATGAATCAAAGTAGTTATCGTTGGAGAATTGTGAAAAAATCTTACTAAACTATGTCGATGTATATAATGTTGTGGTAGAAGTCATGTAAAGATGAACCAACATGTAATAATGTGAATGACGTTGTGTCTGTGTTATAAGAGAAAGGATAGATGTGCTAAGATATCTTTTCCATTAAATCAGTCTCGCTTCATTTTTGAAAGTGTGGAAGAATGACCAGGTCCTGATCTATAATAATATATATCGGTGATACAAGAACCATGATGCATTCAAAATGGTAATCCTTACTAACATGTCCCACTTGGAATAATGGAGAAGTAGTTGGTAACGATGATTATCTTAAAACCGTTTAGAACTATTCATAAACCGTTCTTCAACCATATGATGACATATGTATTTGTATCTTCTCGTTCATTAATTTGGAATAAACTTAGCTTTGCTTCCCCCGTCTCGGTAATGTTATGAGTCGGTTTTCTTAGTTGGTATCAGAGGGAGAGAAGGAGCGTCGCTCAGATCGCTGGGTGAAGTGAGATCGCGTCCCTAATTGTTGCTTTCATGATGTTGGCTAACAGAGGTTGATCGCGCAGAGGAGAGAGTCCGCACCAGACAGAAACGCGCAGGGATTTAAAATCCTGTGTGGAGAATATATATACCAGGAGCCCTAAGATACTTGCACGATCTGCATGGAGAGTTTTCCCAAACATTTTCTCTGACAAAGGTTGAAGAGGTGGATCGCAGAGGAGAGAGTCCGCACTGGAGGAGAGAGTCCGCGGACTTTCGTTGGCTGACTGTTTGTTGGTGAAGAGGAAGATTGCAGACGCAATCGATTTGGGAGATTTGTTGCGTGACCTGTGTGATCATTGTCTGCTTCTATTGTGGGAATGACATAGGCAACCGCCCTATGTTTTGGGAAAGACAGAGGCAACCTCCCTACAATGGGAGATCGTTGTCTATCCGAGGCGGAATTCCAAGCTCATAGACAGGTGCGTCACGTTTTCAGAATATTCGTTGGATGAACATCAATGTTATCTGCTCTGAGCACCAACGATTCTAGTAAACAAACCCGGACAGTGTAAACTCACCTTGGCACTTATTCATAGTTCTGTAAAAATGAATCACGAGACCCCATGTGACTAGTGTTGGCTATTCTCATGTGAAAATTGAAATAATATACAACATCACATCGCATCAAAAGTGTTTGGGTAACTGTGATTCTTAGTGAAAGTAGAAATAATAAATAAGCATTGTATGAAAAAAAAGGGGGGTTGTTGTGAGCATGCCTACACACCTTTGGCCATTTAAAGGTTATTTGATTGCTGCTTTGGAGAGGAGTTTGTTCCATGAAGAAGTTTGTTAATATGGAGAGAAACTTATCTCAACGAAGCCAATAGCCAATAAATTGGATGGATCAAATTTCATCATTTGAAAATTCAAGATGTAAATCTTGATGGAACGATCGCAAAAGGAGATGAAGCGTGAACTGATGCGGCTGCAAGCATGACAGTGGCAACTATCCTAGACTGGGATAAGCGAGAGAACAAAGCCAAGGTATTGTTGAGAATGTCTATCAAAGATAGCATAATTCCGCATATTAGAGATGCTAAGACTTCTAGTGAAAAGTGACAAGAACTTAAAGAGATCACATTATTTTCCTAAAGAGTAAATTGCTAAGTATTAAGATGGATACAAATGAGTCTGTGAGTACTTTTCTTGGGGGAATTAAAGAAATGAAAGAGAAATTGGGAGATATAGGAAAAAAAGTGTCAAACACCGATCTTGTCACAATTTCCCTAAATGGAATGCTAGAGGACTATAAAATGTTTATAACACTTGCAGCGAGAGAGAAAGCTCCTACTTTTGGTATATTGTTGCAAGAGGAAGAAATGTGCGTGAATTTGAAGCCTCACAATTCAGACTTAGCACTATGGACGAAGAAGAGATTCCCTAAATGAAAACCACGAGAAGGAGGCAGAGGAGGAAGTTCATTTAAGAGGAAGTCAAATCCAAATCAAGGTATGTCATCAAATAGAAATGAACCTAAGTGATTTTATTGTGGTAAGCCTAGGCATATTGCCAGAGAATGTTATAAGAAGAAAAATTATGATGAGGCTAAGCATAAAAATAGAAAACATTCACAACACTTTGCAGAAGAACTCGAATATTGAACCAAAGGATATCAAATTGTTTRTGTCGAATGTTTCGTTGTCTGTTGAAACTGATAATGTTGATGCTTGGTTTATTGATTTTGGCACTTCAATTCACATGAGATGTAATAAGAATTGGTATACAAACTTTGAAGAAACGCATAATGGTGCCCATATTTATCTTGGAGATGATCGCTCTTATCAAATCAAGGGATATGGAGATATTCTAGTAACACTTATGAATGGCACTGTCAGACACATTCTCAATGTTGTGTATGTCCTTGGGATAAAGAAAAGCTTGATTTCTGTGTCCACCATTATAGATAAGGATTTTAAGGTCGAATTCTTCAAGACACATTGTATAGTGAAGGACTTGTAGAATCATTACAGAACTGTTGCTTCAGGAATAAGAGTTGGAGGCCTATACAAACTGGATGTCACTAGCAATGATCATCAAACTTAAACTTTAGCGACTATTCCTATAGAAAATATTTGGCACCAAATGTATGGCCACATTAATTATCATGATTTGTTTTTATTACAAAAAAAAAGTATTGTTGAAGGACTCCCAATGTAAGAATGAGTATGTTGCTTGTGAAGGTTGTGCATTAGGAAATATGCACATAGATGAATTACCCTCTAATCCTGATAGGAGAAAAATAGATCTATTAGAACTTGTGGACACTAATGTTTGAGGACCAATGCAGACAAGGTCGCTAGGAGGTGGTTATTATTTCTTATTGTTTATTGATGATTGCACAAGATACACATGGGTTTATTTCGTCAGGAAAAAGAGTGATGTTTTTTAATACTTCAAGGAATTTAAAAACATGGTGGAGA
>ML819796.1:105527-116692 GCA_009831015.1 Picea engelmannii | reverse complement strand
CCTGATTCCGATTCTGAAGATTTCAATGTTCATCCTCTAAATATCTTCAACTAAGAGATTCTTAAGTGCTTGTTAGTTGGAGTTATTTCCTTCTCTTTTCTTCTGATCATCATTTAAACTATTGAAGATCCAGTGAGTGTGTTATCTTGCCTTGTGGAGGTTTTCTTTGTCATTTCTGGTTGTTTCTCAGATTTGATTAATTTCAGACTCCATAGCCCAATGGATGTGTAACTGGCTCAACCAATTTATAAACCCTTTTTTACAACAAAACCCATTGTTCTCATTACCTAGCCTAATATCATTTTCAAACAAAGCTAAATTATATAGAGAGATCCCTCTCTGAAGCTGGAAGGGCTAGATCCCAGCTTTAAAAGCAGTTCTGATGTTACCTCTGTGTTTGCCTTTCAGCCTTGGGCAAATTTACAGAGTGCTAACACCATCAAGCCTATCTTCCACCAAAATATGGTTCACCATGGTTGTTGGAAGAGTGCAGAAACTTTAAACTGAGTTTCAGTTGCAACAAAACAACGAATTGCAGGAAAGGTACAACGAGCTATTGTAGAAGGTCAATGCATGTGAAATAGTATTATTTCAAGAACGTTTCTCTGATACCATGTTGGATTTTAATGTTGTTCAATTACATTCATTTTCTTTATAAATTTACATGAACTGAAGCATAAACCATGAACAATGGCAACAATAATAACCAAGATCACAAGAAGAATAACCATGCACAGAGACACGAGTAAAATAGAAAATGATAAGAAAATATGATTATAATAGATTGATATATTATTACAATGATGAGAGTTCCATATATATAGAACATATGGTGACCATCCATGAAAGGATGTGTCCCTTGGATATGACATGATATTTATATATTGTATTATAAATATCATGTCATATATATATATATATATATATATATATATATATATATATATATATATGGAATAATGTATTCCCAATGTTGTCCAAACATCAATAGGTACGAAGATTCCTGAGGGGGTCTTCATTAAGAAGAATAGTGAAGAAATGTAAAGGAATAAGAGAATGGGACTTAGTATGGATAATGAGAGTAATGAGAATATGATATGAAAGGAATATGAAAGTATTCTCGAGACTAAGTATTAGAGAGGAAATTGAAAGTACCAAGAGAGAAATTAGTTTTGTCGCATATGGAAGAAGTGCCCTTCATGCAAGATCGAGTGGTTGGACAAAACCATGACTAACTTGAGCATACAAACTTGGATTTTGATTATGTAAAATGCATTACAAATATAAGACTAAGGGATACACCATGAATTGATGATCATTCAAAATTTCATCCTTTTTATATAATGTTTTTTTATTATTCCAAAGAGCCGAAAATCAAGGTGATCAAAAGTTTTGATCAACAACCAGCTCCAACTACAGGAAAATGACCCCTAGTGGGTTTCTAATAACACTAGATTAAGACAATATGCCTTCTCCATTTGGATATGGAGTCATCTTTAGAATAAATTCTTGTAATTCCTCATCCATTGGGTCATGGATTCATCGTGAAACATTAGTTCCATATAGAAATTGATTTATTATGCAAAACTTTGATTGAAGAAAGACACTATGTACAAACAAGATCTATCTACCCTAAACTACTTGGAGGAAAGGGACACTTTTCAAGTGTAAGTATATTTATAATGGATCCATGTACATAACCAATTAATATGATTACTCCTATCCTTGATTGAGAGTGTTGCTTAATTGGTCATGTTATGGAGATATTCTTTCATCATATAATGACCATGTTGCCATGGTAAGGTTTCAAAGATAATCTGTTGTTGAATATTTGTGCAGAATTGTAGGGATATATTTTGTTGTTCAACAAAAATTTCAATTTATTCAAAAATAAAATATACCACCCATGGAACCTCTTGCTGCAAATTCCCTTATTTTGATGATTGGGAGATATTTTCTTCATCAAACTCTGCTCCTAATGAGCAATCAACATCATACAAATTTTGATGTAAAGTGATGACTTTTTCCATTACTTCAATTCATCCAATGTAGACATTCCTCTTGTGGATTTATATAAACTGGTTGTGGAATTAGAGAACCTGCTGCAAGATTTTCATCATGATTATATTAGATAAAATACTTGTGTACATCTAGTGGAGGTTCTTTAAATTCATATTTAAACTCATTATGATCATTACTCTCAAATTGATCACATGAGAGGTCGAAATTTCCCTCCACTGGAGCATGTAGAGGATGGTATTCTTATTGAATTGAAACTTTAGGGTTCTCATTTTCTATTTCAAGAACATGATTAGAAAAAAAATTCACGTATTTCATCAAAAGTTTCTTCTAAATCCATTCCTCCATTGTATTGGAACAATATTGGGAATTTTGATAGATTAGCATCGGTTTCATGAATAGTTCTTTCAATGACCTGAGCTCATTGCATTAACTCTTTCCAACTGCTTTTTCCCTCTTGCTTCAATAAAAATCCCATATACACGGGAAAGGAATTTTCACAACAACTAAAATGATGACATCATTTAGAAACATTTCTTGAGAAATATTATTAAGGACTTTCATAAATCTAAAAGTGAAATATTTGAAATTCCCTTCCTCATTCATCTATATTTCAACCAACTTTAAGAAAATATAATATGGATCTTTCCTTGGTAAATATTTCTCGACAATTTTTTTTTCTAATACATCCCAACTTGTGATGGTTCCATGTAGTAATGAATAGAACCATTCACTAACATTTTCCTTTAGACTTAAGATAAATAGTCGGCATGCAACATCATTTTCATCCACATTATAAATATCACAAGCACTATCAAAATTAACCAAATGTTTTTCTGCATCCTCTGAAGTATTTCCAAAGAACATGGGAAACGTTTTCATGGAAATATCTGGCAAGGGATGAACTTCTCCTTGCAAATTGAGTGGAATTTTGTGCAACCATTTCTTTTTTTGGGTACCTTATCCCTTTATTGTAACTTGAATTTTTTTTTTTGGGATTGATGGGGAAGGAAAAATATCATCGCAACATAAAAGAAACTCCTCGGAGGAATATTCATATAGATCTTCTTGAAATTTTGAAATCTTTTTAGTGAATTCACCGTGGCATATTTCTTTAAAATATAGAGTTTTGATTATAGAGTTTCTAGTGAGATCATCCTCCCAAATATTGGATGGTTCCTTGGTTCTATAGAAGTTGGTACAATTGACTTGTTCTTGCAACTTCAATAATGTGTTTCCAAAGCCATTTAATGCTCCTTGAACAAGGTTTTCAAAAGTCTAGTCCATCTTAAATAAATTTCTAGATATTTTTTCAAAACTTAAACCAAACAACTTCTAGTTTTCCAACAATATATGATCCTAAAAAGTACCAGATTTCTTGAAAAAAATCATTTCCATTTAAGGTCTAGGAAGCCAACCTTTTGTTCTCCCCAACATGGTCGCCAAAATGTTGATGTTCAAATTGGCCAAAATATCAACAACAACCTCGTGAGGATATAAATCCCTCTACATTTTAAAAGAGGTGGTACTACTCTATAATTGTTTGAAAGATGTCGCTAATATTATTGGAATGGACTGTCAAATGGGAGAATTTTGAAAAACAAACCCCAAATATTTGTTTCTTTAATTTGTATATAAAATGGTTATTGATAACCAAATTTCTCTTTGAGTGCAACATTTTCATGGAAATGGACCAAGCAACTTCTTAATAGTAAAAAGAGAAAGAAAGGATTCAATATCAAAATAAATATATGTTTGTATTCATTATAACATCCTTCTGAAACACATGCAAGTTGAATATGCATCCATATTTTCTCACAAGAAAAAGAGTGAAATGGTGTTGATCACTTCAGAAAACTTTAAATGTGTATTGCATTCAAAAATGAAAAGAATTTGATGGGCATACTCCAAAAATATCAAGCTCAGAAATCTCAATATCCGAGAAATCATTAAATTTATACTTTGAAATAGTTATCTGTGGAGTTTCATACATAAAATATATTTCACATTACAAATCGTTTTAGTAGACCAATTGACTAATGCTTAGAAATAAAGCTTTCTAAATGCAAGGACTAAACCTCCATGAATCAATTATACAATCTTGGATTACTCTTATCAGTCATATATATGGTTGTAAAATACTCCTATTTATATTTTTAGGAAGAGACCTAGAAGAATAAAAGGAAAAAAACTCAAAATCTTAGCCCTATGCTCAGTTCAGAAATACAAACATAAATCCTTCAGATAAATCATGTAGAAGAAGAAGGAAGAAAATGGAGATATGTATTTTCTAATGATAGAGTTGGCTACATACTGAAGGATGAAAAAATTATATCTTGATGATATTATCCCCTTCTTTGATGGTGCTCTCCTCCTTTTAATTCTACTCAAATTGCTTATTTGAAATGATTTTTCCCTAGTAGTTAGGGTTTCTATTCATCTAGAAGTTCCCATGTGCTACCTCTTTTTGGAATAAAGAATAAATATTTTTTATTAATTCTTGATTGAATACTTATTAATGAATTTAGGTCATTGAAATTTGTTCCTCCAAGTAGGACCCACATCAACATTTTATAAAAGTTATTTAATAAACTTTTTTTTTCAAAATTTAAAATTGGATGTTTTAACAAAAGTGGACTATATTTTAATTTTATAAACATGATAAGTGACTTATCATTCATTTAAAAAATTCTAGAAACATTTTCATCATTCCATATTTCCAACAAGTACTCTTTAGAGAATTGTGGAGTTCTGGATCTCAACTTATAGCCTCGGGAAGTTGAGGTTCCAAATACATTTCCCAACAAGCCATGAAAATAGAGCTAAATGATATTTTAATTTATGGAACATCTATAGCCAAATTCATACATTTAAAACTATCCAATTGTCTTCCTTGTCAAATTACCTTTCCAACGATATATCATTTTACCCAAAAAAACTTCTGGATCATGAGTTATGAGGTCCAAAAGATTGTTTCTCGACAATCGTCGATCTGGTTCATGGATCAATCTTATCCCTAGATTTAATTTCACCTTTTTTAGTCCCACATGAATTATGGTGGGTGAAGGAATATTTTTTTACATTAAAATCCCTCCTTATCATTCATGTGAAACATAAGAGTTTATGGAAGGGTTAGTGTGTCTCTCATGCCTTAGAAAAATTCATGACTTAGTAAAATTTTGGTCACCCAGTCACTGTTGATTAATCGCCCAATCATCGCCCATTTAGTGCCCATATGTCTTAGTTTAATTGGTTTCCACATGTCTCAACATCATTGGTTTCCACATGTCTTTTTATCATTAGTTTCCACATGTCTCAGTATCATTGGTTAAATCTTGAATAGTAAATAAATTTTGGAAAATATGTCAAGTAAAGGGAAAATATGTCAACCAAGAGGAGAGTATGGGAGAAGGATGAGAGGGGAGGTATGGCTGGGAGTGGAGTGTCGTGGGGTAGTGGGGTGTGAGGTATGAAAATGTATTATTGAATAAGGTAGAGTGGAGTATGGTGGAGTTGCGGGGAAGGATGTATGGTGGGGTAGGAGAATGTGGAGTGGAAGGGAGTGTGAAGGGGAGATGAGAAAAATAAAAACTAAGTATAAAAAGTGAAGGGAGCATGAGAGAATAAGAAGATAAGTGTGAGAGAAATATACTGGAATTATTAAAGAGACTAATAATTCTTAGAGACTTTAAGTATGAGACTAAGAATTAGAGACTAAATTAGAGAAGAATAGTGAAGGAATGTAAAGGAATAAGAGAATGGGACTTAGTATGGAGAATGAGAGTAATGATAATATGAGATGAAATGAATATTAAATTATTCCCGAGACTAATTATAAGAGAGGAAATTGAAAATACCGAGAGAGAAATCAACCGTGTTTCACATGGAAGAAGTGCCCTTCATGGAATATCGGGCGGTTGGACAAAACCATGGGTAACTTGGGCATACAGGCTCAAATTTTGATTCCGTAAAATGCATGATAAAGTTGAAACCAAGGTATACACCATGAAATGATGATCATTGGAAATTTCCTCCTTTTGATATTAATTGTTTTTATTATTCCAGAGAGAAGAAAATCAAGGTGATCAATGTTTTTGATCAACAATCACTTATGACCTACGACCACCCTTGAAACCTCAATTTTTGGCAAGCTCGAGGAAATTGGTGACAGGATGAGATGTGATACCACCATAAGACCTTGTAAAATCAATCAAAATTTGATTCCTTCATGAGATGAGCATAAGTTGAGACACCTAGAAGACTCACCCTAAACCTCTTTCACTACTGAAATATATAGAGAGGCTTATTCAAGGGAAGAAAGGGGAAGAATTGAGAGAAAGTCTATGCTGTTAAAATTTCATAAGAGTGAGGGAAAAAGGAAGAGCTAAATCAAGAGCCAAGGAGAACCACAACTTTGGACTCAAGGTTATTACACGATCGATGTAAGTTTCTTATTTTTTCTTAATACAAATCAATGCTACTTTCCCCTTCTATGTTTTATCTATTTGATTTCATGTTGGCATACATGTTCTTTTATTGAGTAAGATAAGGTAGATCTGAGTTTACTCAAGTTTCTTTAATGCTTGAAGGATTTGAGTTAGGTATAACTTTTCGTATGTGTGTAGGAAGCAAGCGCAGGAGTAGGAGCTATATCTCTGGAGCTATGTCCACTGGGACCACGCAAGGACAACCATAAAAAAATTAGGTATTTACTTCTATCATGTAGCATAAAGAGTACTTGAATTTCATATATATAGGAAATTTTGTATTGTGGTATGTTTTCTATCTATCTTGGGTCAAGGGAAGACCCAAGGGATAACTCACCTATCCATAAGAGAGAAATCTTCGTTAACACCCTATCAATTCACCATTTTCAAGAGTCTAACATTCAAAGGCTTGTGGAGGAACTTTTGTAAGACTAGATCACAACTCATAGAAATAGCCCTTATGCTACCTCAATTATCTTGGCAAGGAAAAATTATACTTCTCATCACCCATGTATTAATTATAGAGAACTTAATTATATCACCATCAATAACTTCCTTGTACCATGAATAGATGATATGATGGAAAATGTACACGGTAATTTCTTTTCTAAGATTTACCTCCATTTAGGGTATTACCAAACATTCATACAACTTTAAGACCAAGAGAAGACTACATTTAGGAATCATTACTTGGCCACTTTTAGTTTTGGGTGATTCCATTAAGCCTCTACAATGATATCAATACAATTTTGGTGTTAATGAAAAACGTTTTTTGTAAGTGTCATTGTATGTTCATTCTATTTTTCTTTGATGATAGACTCATATATAGAAGAACAATCACATATCATCTAGAGCATTAGGTTATTGTATTAGATACTTGAGCACAACATAATCCCTATGAAAAGGAATTTAAGTGTGAATTTGATAATAATTCCTTGGAATATCTTAGCCATATAATCTATGTGGAGGCTATTTGTACTATTATTTCAAATATTCAATCCATTCAATCATGGGTTGTGAACATAACCCTAAATAAGATTGAAGTATTTTTAGTATTAGTAGGCTTCTAATGCATAGTTTTTTGCGACTTCTCTATTATTATGTGTCCTTTGATTGAATTGACAAAGAAGGATGCCTCTCATTGGTTTACTAAGTCACAATAATATTTTGAGAGATTAAAGGTTTTACTTTAGCATTCGTTCTTAATACCCATGAATTAACCAAAATCTTCACTACTGTGTGCTCTTCACTACTATGTGCATTAATATTACAAGAAAAATGGAAGTTGAAATATAAAGAAAGGTGCATGTCCACATTCAACAAAAAAATGTTATCCATACTTCATGGTAGTGACCAAGTAACATCAATTCCTCTCAAGTGATAAGTTATTTATTAAAATTGGTCGCCTTAGCCTTGTTACTGCCTGAACTAGCACGCTTGTGAAAATCCCCAACACGGGTGCTAATTGGGGCAACAATATGGGAAGTGCACCACTATCACCTTAGTACACTTTCCCCTACACTTTAGGCCCACTCCTAGAAGGCATGGGGGGTATACAAAATAATGAAAGTAAACCTATTTAAGTGAAATAAAACCATGAAATCATATGATTTACTTTAATGAATCTGCGATATATGTAACAAGACTATGCATTAGGATTCCAATTAGTGATTACAATTCTCCAAAGATATTCAACTAGAAACAATTGCATGAACCAAAATGATATCCACTTCAAATAAAGGTTAGAGGATAGTGTATGTGTGTTCCAAATATAATGTGTGATATAAACAACATTAACAACTTCATATTTGTATTAAATCTATCACTCAACAAATGAAAATAGAAAGAAGTTAGAACCACTTCAAGCTACTGTAAGAGACAAAGAATGAATAAATTTAGCATATATCAAAAGTGAAAATTGTGAATTTGTTTACCACTTGATTATATGCTAAGAGAGGACAATATTATGACTTTCCTTTCACTTCTAAATCTGATTAATGAATAAAAATGCTGAAATTTCAGATTTAGATTATGAAACTACCATCCAAAAGAGAGGTTAAACACAAAGAACAAGATTCCTTGGATGTTTTCACCTGGGAAATAGATATTATATACAACAATATCCAAACAATTTTTAGATACAATTTCTATATATATATAAGCATTAACTAAGTAATAAATTGTAAAATGGATGGTGAATCCCCTTAGGGTTTCACAAGTTAGCACTTGGAATTCACCAAATAAATCCTCCAAGTAAATGATAAGTAATTACTAGCACATTAGAGATTAGGATCACCTCTATATATGTAAGATAAGCTTGGTAAAAAATACATAAATGAAATAGAGGTTAGGAATAAGAAATAAAACACCTTGAAGTACCAAACCCTAACCTTAGGGTTTCACCAATTCTTATTATTAATGATGCAATTTAATTTCTATATATGAGAATCACCTTAAATCAGCCCAAAAAATGTTAGATAACACCTTAAATATTAATACAATAGGGCCAATTTACCTCCTTAGGGTTGAAGATCAACAATTAAGCATAAACCCTAGGATTGATTTGTGTAGGAAATGAAATAATCCATTAAATTTAAACTAGACAATGAATGAAATATAAATAAATAATTTTCTTTGATTTTCATCATTAGATTTCTTTATAAACAACAAAAAGTAAAAAGTTTTAATTTTTAGGGTTTTTTGGTTGGATGTTGGATATAAGATTAGTGCATTTTTTTAATCCAATTATGGATTATGGAGTCAAGAAGTATGGCCCTCTAAGAATTGGCCACTCCTATCTTAAGGAATAAGGTAAGAGATTAGAAACCTAGGGGTAGAATAATCTCTAGCCTAATTAAGATAATATAATAGGACCAAGGCCCTATAAGAAGGGATTCCTCAAAGGAAAAAACTTTCACCAGCAAGATCAACTAGAACTTGAAAAAAAAATTAAAACCCTTGCCAAGGAACCAAAGGAAAAATAGGACAAGGGATAGAGCACTTCCCAATTTAACAAGAGAAGAAGGAAGGAACAAACCCTAAATCATCTCCTCTCCAAGTAGTTAATTAACTCCTAAAGTGTATTTATCTTGAAATATAGTAGAAGTCTTGAATCACCATAACAAATATTTAATGCACCAAGAGGAAAACCAAGAAAGAGAAAGCTCCAAGAATTGGCACCAAAAATTCAAAAGGAACATTTTCTATTAATTGTAGTCACAAATGATATACAATAATTCACGACAATTTGGAATAATAGGAGTGCCTCTATTTATAGAGGAGTATTCTACATCCTTCTCATTCTTTATTAATTATTTCTCCCTAAAATTATCCAAGGATACTAATAAAGAAGACTTGTAATCCAAACAAAGATGGAGACTAAGTCAATACATAATCAAACTATGCCACATATACATAAAACCATCATGAGAGAGGGACATTCCACAAAGAAAGAGGCCTATTTTCTCTTTTATCCCAATGTTACAAGGAAATATTAATGTGGGGTCTTCAAAATATGGTGAATTATCCTCCCAAGCAAGCAAGGTACTAATGTATCTCTCCTCCAAGTGGAATGACTTGATGAAAATGTGGATAAGGACCTCAAAACTAGATAACCTCCTAAAATTATGCTCAAGGAGGAGAAGCGAACAGTATGAAGAGATCAAATCTCAGAAGGAAAAGCACAGTACAGAAACGTGATCAGGATCAACATCTCCATAGGACAAACCAAAATGATTGAGAATTTGATCACCTAAATATTCGTCAGCTCTCAGATCTGTTGGAAGATTGGTTGTTGTCATTGATGTCAACCCTAGTCATGGGTTTTGGACCACAAGATTGATAAAGGTATTTGGACATGAAGGAAAATGCACATGCAGATAAAACACCCATGGATGGATAGTATACATCATGTTGTTTCCAATGGTATTTGGCATGTCACGTGGATCCTCATGGTTGAGGAGAAATGAATTTTTGAAGATGACAAACTGAATTGTACATGTAGGCCCTGAAGATAATTACAGAAAATAATTACAAAATAAGAAAGTGTCAGGTCGGCCCTAATGTTAAAAGGAAGTGACATAAATGGTATAAATAAACATCATTATACATTCATTTGATACAATTCGAATTTCAGAGGGAAGAAGAAGTAAAAGAAGGCCGGATTTCAAGAGAGGATGAAGTCTTTTGGTGATGTGTTCTAAGGTATGTTATTTTCAGGTCATCTTACCATTTTTGCTATACCTTTTTTTCTATAACGATTCATATGGTGAAATATCTATGGTATTTAGAATACATATCACGGTATCTCTGGTAAAAATTTCAGCTCTTGATTCACTATAATTATGGAGATACACTTTGTGGAAGATAGGGTTTGTGACCAGTCCTGAAGCTAGTCAATAAACATGTGTTCATGGTAAAAGAGTCATAACTTCTTCATACATAATCCAAATGAAGTGGGACCACTTCCATTGGAAATTTTACGGACTCTAGTTTCTTGTGTGCTATTTTCATAATCGGATGTTAAATATTGAGCGTGGGGCATGTTGTACAAGTTGGGTCTTCTGAACAGACCAAAATTGAATAAAGTCTACCATTCTTTCTATAACCTCTTTTTGGGGAGGATTCAAGGAGTGAAAATTGGAGGAGTTTCAGAGAATA